>JAHTLZ010000237.1:56721108-56733452 GCA_023846285.1 Phrynocephalus versicolor
CATCATCATCATCATCATCATCATCATCATCATCATCATCATCATCATCATCATCATCATCATCATCATCATCAGTAATTATCACAATGTCTTGGTTTGTCAGTAGCAATTAATATCAAGGGAATATTGCCAGTTTGTATCTCTTCCCATTATGCATATGGTTATTTTAATTGCCATTTGTGAGGGAAACAGGTATCTTTACAATATTTCAATGCTCAGATTTAAGGACATGGTTTCTTATTATCTTTATTGCCCAATCAGTATCGTTTTAAGCTAAGAATGGCTTTTAAAGAGAGCCCAAATGAGAATTTCAGTTCAAATAATGATTTGTCTTTCCATAATTTAGATTTGCATGATGCCGTCTGGGAAATATGGTTGCTTGGACAATTTGACAGGGAAGGGAGTGGGAAAATACATTAGGCTGTCCTGCTGATATTTGGCTTTTGAAAGGAATGGTGTGTAGAAATGAAACATTAACTTTTTGGTCCATTTATTTGGTGGATTTATTATAATATGCAAAACCACTTCTTTTTAAATAGACACCAGCATTCCAAGAGCTCAGTTTGTTTTGGCAAAACACTCTACTTAGCATAGTTTTATGAGGACAAGAAATGCTAGCGCAGCATGGGATAGTAATTCTTCTAAATGCAGGTTAAAATATGTTAATAATTGCAAATGCTATTCTACTATTAGTGCATCTACAGAATTATGTTCTGCATTTATATAGAATAATTAGAAGATGTTTATAACTAAAAACCAAACACAGGGATTTTATTTTCCTGAAGAGTAAGGTCAACCGTGATCCGAGTTTGCTGTCTTAATTCCAAATTTTAATTGAACACAAAATAATATTAAGGACCCTGGAGCAATTATTGTGCTGCATTGTCTCACTTGGCAAATTAGTAGAAATATCGTTGGATAAATAATGACAGGCAATTATGTGCATTATTTAGTTTAGGAATGAAATAAAACAAGAGAATAAAAGTCGCTTTAAAGTTGTAATGGTAAGGTTATTCCTGTCACTTTTTGTTTTCCAGTGTTTTTGCTATGGAGAAATGTCTATAATTTGGTTCAAATGGGATCACAAAGTTTGTGGAGGAGGTGGGAGACCACAGAAACATACAGTGGCTGAAATCCAGTTGTAAATCACAACTAGAGTAGACTCATTGAGATGAGGGGATTTGTGGAGAAGTTGAGCCACCAAATATCCACTGATTTAATAGGCCTTACCTGATTTCAACTTACCACTGAATTTCAGCCAGCATGCTAGACAGCTAAACAACTAGGGGATTTTTTTTAATGTGTGTGAGAGTGTTCGGGGATTTGTGTGTGTGTGTGTGTGTGTGTGTGTGTGTTTTGCATCTGGTCTCTGGGTGTCTGAATTTTGTAGTATGTGTATACTGTGTACACACAATGACAATGTGTACACACAATGACAATAAATTATTATTATTATTATTATTATTATTATTATTATTATTATTATTATTATTATTATTATTATTATTATTATTATTATTATTAAACTAGCAAGCTGTCTTTCAGGACCACCTTCAATGAACTTCTTCATGTCTATACAAACTCAAACTTGGGACAAGGACACTCTGCAAGGGGAAAGGCCAAAAAACAAAACAAAAAGCTAGCTGTGAACACAGGTCTTTTAAAGGGACAAAGGTCCCTGTCAGTGGTCTGTCTCATCTTTCTCCAGAGTTCACCAAGTTTCCTGGCACCAGCTCACCAGCAGTCCTGGGAAAAACTAGGTTGGAGTTTGACTCCTGAGAGGAACCAGGAGCCAGGGAAGAATAAGCCCGGGGACTGAAGAAAGCCTAGGAAAGGGGGGAAAAGCCAATGGGGAATGGGGACTAGGAAAGAGAGCTTAGATAGTTACTTCACGTCCACTCTTGTCCCGGGAGGAAGTTTGTTGTGTGTTGATGTCGGTCACGGTCACGTGGTCTTCTTGTGGTTCTGTCCGTGTTCCCGTGTACACACGGGCGTGATTGATGATACTGCATGACTGTTTCCACACGTCCTCGTTCTGTGACGAGATGTGAAATTCCATGCATTCGTTCTCCGTTTTTTTCCGGCCCAACCTTCCATTTTTTGATGTTTCAATTCTCCAAAGCCTTGCCTTCAATGTGTTACGGAGCTAAGTTTGAGGCATTTGTCTTTTAATCTCTCTGCACTGCATTGCTGACTCCATAGGGAATGTACTGGTGAATGGCACTTCACACTCCTGCCACTAGATGGAGAATGGCACATTGCGTAATGAGCCTTACCTCACAGGCAGTCATATCGGAAAGAGAAGTGCGTTGAGGAGATTCCTGAGGCTAGGGAGGGGAATCTCTCATCCCGCTTAGATCGCAGTTCAGGGGGCGTGGTCGGGATGAACTCCCCTCATCCCGCAATGGACGTGCGGTTAGATTTCTTCGTACCGGTCCAAAGCGGGACTGCGAACCGCGATGAAAGGGACGTGAAGTATCAGCCTAAGAGGCAGTAGAGAAGGAGGAAACAAGGAGAGTAAGATAGATAAAACTGTTCAGGCAGGAGACCTGCTCTAGGAAGCAACATGGAAATAAAGAGAGTGGGAAGAGAATGAAAGGAGACTCTGAGGAAGAAGCATGCTATTTAGATACTAATGCTGCAGAGGAACCTGAGCCCCAAGGGGACTTGAGATATATACAGTGGTACCTTGTATAAAGGAATTAATTCATTCCAAATGAAATTATGTTAAGCAAATTTTCTTTTATACAAATTCCCATAGGAATGCATTGAAAACAGAGTTATCCCATTTTTATGTTCTACGGATTTTCCCCATAGGCGATTATGTTAAGCAAATTTCCCCTATCTCCAGAATTTTTTATGTTGTACAAATTTTATGTTATACAAGCTGTTTGTTATACAAGGGTCCACTGTACACATATATAAGTAAGACCAATGAGCTGGGCTATTAGTCCAGCTTGGGGTGCCTCAAGGAGGCAGAAAAACACTTCAACCAGTACTCACCATTCTTCCTGCACCACTCCTTGTACAGCCTAACCAAAGGTTTTCCTCCAACAAACCCAAAATTGAAGTCACAGTCAGCAGGGGAAATGTCATACCTAGAGTAAAGGGCTAAGAACTATGTAACCCACCAGTGAAGGGAACTAGTTTAGGACAGCTTACTGTGGTTGCTAATGAATCCCTGCCTGCTCTAATAAGCCCTTCTTTTTTGCAGACTCCTTCATCCTGGTATACAGAACAGAGAAAGGCAGAAGTGAACTCTATCAACTAGACTGGGATCAGTGGGACTAACAGGAACTTTATTGGCTTTTCAACATAGCCATGCTCTTTGGACTATACACATCATTGATGCTCTAGTCAAAACATAGAACCTCAAAATTATGGAGAAATCCAGACCTTGAACTTCAGAAATTTAATGTCTAATTTTAATGTTTATTTAATGTGATTTAATTTTTTACTTGTTTCCATTGATAACATGAGTACAATTTTGGTCAGATTAGGATTTCAAAATGGAGAAGACAATTCTACATGCATAAGATTCAACTAGCCAAGCACTAAAGGTAATGTTGTCTAAACGTGGGATTTTATGTAGCATTTATGTATGGATGAAGTCAGTGTTCTGGACATATGATAGTACACCACAGCAGAAAGGTCTTTTGTGTCCAGCATTCTTTTTCTTACCAAACATTACCAAAGGCCGGTCTTGAAGAAATTGCCCTTTTTGCATTCCTGCTCCCCAAGAGTTGAACTGAAAAAAATAATATGCTCTCTCCCTCTCCCTCTCTCTCTCCCCCCTCTCTGTGTGTATGTGAGGGTTGGTTAAACCTTTTTTTGGTACCTGAGAAAAAGATCTCTATTCCATGCCCTCTCTGCTCCATGTATATGAAAAAGAGGGGGGTTGAGCCACGTGGCCATCACAAAACAGAAATGCAAAACTAGGCCACAGACGATAACTTTATAGGCCACTAATAAAAATAAAAAAACATTGCAAGCTTTCAAGTGCAAAACAGTCTTCTTCAAAGCAGTTCCCAAAAGTTCAAACATGGCAAAATATGTGCTTTGCCAGGAGGTTATTCTTAAAGTTCTTGGCTAGATGATGTAGGACAGGCAAGGAATCTTCTTAGAGGCAGGAAGTTGGAGGGTGGTTGTAAAAGTTGCTTAATAACTGGGTTTTACATCCCTGTTCTTCAAACAAGGGAATATGAGCCATACACCACCCACTCACTCACTCATGACAGAGCTGTTTGGCAGTGGAATATGCTGCCACGGAGGGTGATAGAGCCTCCTTCTTTAGAGGTTTTTAAGCAGAGGCTGGATGGCCATATGTCAGGAGCACTGTGATGGTGGTTCCTGCATGGCAGGGGATTGCACTAGATGGCCCTTGAGGTTTCTTTCAGTTCTGTGATTCTATGATTATTCATTCCCATTTGGCTCTCCAAGACATACAACTTCCTGTTGGCCATGTGTGTGTGTGTGTGTGTGTGTGTGTGTGTGAAAGGGTTGATGTAGAGGACTCATATGCTTCATTGTTGGATTAGGGTAAACTTTTAGTAAGCCCACTGGGTTTGCCAATTGGAATTGAATTAAATTAGTGCCCTATAAAATGCAAAACTGTAGCCTAGTTTTGCATTTAAATGCATATGTATAGGAAACTCTCTGAAACTGAATTTTTGCAACCTGCTTCAGCATTATCAGATAGCCACTATCTCTCCCAACACATCTGTGAGCACTATGTTGATTTGTATGGTGTGGATAGGTTGCATGATAATACAGATTTGAGATGGGCACAAAGCAATTTGGCACACATTTTCAAAATTCATCAGCTCAACACCACACCCACCCCTGGCTGGCTGTCCCACTAACTTGGCTCTCTACACCAACCAAGACAGTCCCTTTGTCCCGGCATCTCGTCAAAGTGGCTGGCTACTGGAGGAGGCAGGAAAGGGAAGCCTGGGCTCCTGCCTCGAGTAGGCAGCCAGCCTAGGAAGACAACCTGGCCAACATGCAGAGGCAGATTTGAGAGGCAGCCAGCTGGGGGATTGGAGAAAGTTATGCGCAGTGCATGTGGTGCCAACTATTTTTTCAAATGCAGGCTGAATTGATTCATGCCCATCTCTAATACAGATCTGCCCTTCAACAAAAGTAAAAATTAGAGAGGCTCTTAGGTCTGCCACCTGAACTACTCATTTCCACCTAATGGTAGGGCCAGATTGGGTCTTCGCCTTACCCTACTGTTTTCACTCATTTATAGGATCATTATGATCCTTTGGATATCACTCAATTATAGGGTCATCAAGGGCAACTTGACAGCACATAACAACATTGTCTCTTCCAATGTGTCTTGACACTTGACTATAACAATGGAGTATTCAGATATAAATGTTCCATCATTCTGTTTCTAGGTTTTAATCATTCATGTCAGGTGGAATAAAAAGGGGATACCACCTACTCGTAGTCACATTTTCATGCTCTTCTGAAAACGATCTGTCTTGTTATGAGTCACTGACTACCTGCTATGCAATGCAAATGATTTAACCACCTACATGGGTAAAGTTAAGAAAGACTGAGACAATTGATCTACACACTAGCAAAAGAACTGAAATAAATGAGGAGACAGTAGAAAATGACCTCTCACTCCAATGTTACTGACATTTTGTCTCCATAAAGTAGCTCACAAGTCACAAACCACTGAACCTCTCTGATTAAGTAAGAAGACTTTTGGTCTACTTGGTCACCAAACTTCCTTCCCTACTATTAATCAGAGTCACATTTGAAAAGAGAGCTGCATTTTGTGCTTTTAAGTTATCTGGAGGATTCAAGTTCACCTGGTGAGGCTGGCACACATTATGGAGTTCAGCCCTTGAAAAAAGATCAATTTATCATGCCTTCAGATTAACACCAGATCTTGACTTGGCTGAGCAAAGCATTATTTTGGCTATGATGATCTTAGGAAACATAATATTTTGATATAATTCATGTGGATGTTCTCTTTCTTGTGTTTCATGGAACAGTCGGTATATGAACATGTTCCAAAATGAGCATCTACTGTTCAAACTCCAAAATAAATATAGCAGATTAATATGCAACATATATGTCTTCTAGATTTTAAGTCTTATTTATGCTTCATATTATTTCCAGACAGTGTACTATGTACCACTATACAACAAATATATGAACAGGGTATGCAGCATATTTAGCAAAGAGTGTTCAGATCGGGTGGGAGAGGAATGTTTTTACATTACCAGAAATGCATATTTGTGGTCAAGTTGATTCAGACCCCTACAATTCAATAAAATTGGCTTCAGGAATTATATGGTCTAAAATAATTAAATTTGATGAAACACACTTGGCACAGACAAAATAGAACAAAATAGAAAATGTAAATAGTACAAAAATGCTAAGAATGAAACAATTAATTGTAATTTCCTGTAATTTACAATTACAATTAATTAAAATAAAAATATGCAATGTGACTTGCCCTACTAACTAATAGGTCTGGTGCCATTGGGGTCTTTGCAGACCTTGGCAAGTTGAATTTAAAAAATAACTCATTTGAATACTCGTTACTTTTCAGCATTCAGATGGCTTTTATCATTAAGATTTCTAATTTCTTACATTGTGTACTACTAATGCACTGCACTGTCATTTTCAGTGGGTTAGAAAAATGCTTTGTGGTTTTGTCAGGGTGCAATGGTTAAACTCCTGTAATGCTCTGCTGTCAACACTGCTCGCAACCTGGGGTTCAGTTCCAGGTAGCTGCCAAAATGTTCACTCATCCTTCCATCCTTCCATTTGTAGGTAAATACGAATAGTTCCCAGCTAGTAGTGAAATGGCTTCTTTTCTGCACAGGAAGTTAAGCTGGAGGTAAGCCTGTGCTAGGCCTTGAAGCTTTTCCTGCTATATTTTTTTTCTCTACGTGAGCCACACTGAAATAAGTCAGGAATACTCTTAATGGAGAACTATGGGATTTGTGTGTGTGTGTGTGTGGGGGGATATTTTAGATGATCCTATTAGCAATTATGGAAAGTATAAAAGCAACAGCCTGGGCACTGTCATACTAATGTTAAGAGAGAAAATGTTTCAGAACAGAACAGATTGTAGTTTCATGTGTTGGCATTCTATCAATATTCTCCTGTTTGTCTATTGCTGAGTTACATTTGCCCTTGTTTATTTTGTATTCCTAAATCCAGCCATAATTTCTACTTGTTTTAAAAACATTGATATGGGCTGCTTCATTGGCTAATTTGGACAAAAAACATTTTTATTGGATCTCATAATTATTTTACAAGACAATTATACTGAAGTTAGTAAGGATGATCAAATAAGTTTTTCCTCATGTTTGTTGTCACTGAGCCGTTGACTTGGAGCTTATCTTTCCAAAAGCATTTCGTAGAACAGAAACATATTTTCTGGTTTTGTTTAGTTGCCTTGGAAGATTTTTCTCCCCATGACCTTCTTTTCAGGAGGAAGGCATTCAAGGTTTCTTATCAGCTGCCTTTTAACCATTATGAGCCAAATAGTGTCTTAAAAGCCTTCCTCAGCATTAGAAGCAATAAACAGTTACAACTTCTTATGGAAAGATCTACAAGGGATAGCTTGAGATGAAGACAAAATTTCTGTTACATGCATAAAGCATAGTTGGGAGTGTCAACTATCTGTCTTATTAGAATGAGTTGTGTGTTTCTCCACACTGTGAACCTGAAATGGGAAATAAGCTGAAAATAAAAAGAGTAATATTGTTGATTAATTTATACCCTTAAGGTGCTGTGCACAGATAGTTATTGGGCCTAACCCACTATAAAATAAGGAGGCAAATAAATGCTCCTTTAGACAGCTGCAATGACCCAGTGTTGGTGGGAGGGGAGGAAAGTTGTTCAAGGAGTTCTGGTGAGGTAAAAGATAATGTCTCCAAGAGATGTGGCCATTGCCAATATATGGCCCTCCAATGTTGTTAGATAGTTCCCTTCACTGAGCCTCGTGGCACAGTGGTTAAATACCTGTATTGCAGGAAAAACTGGGCTCACAACCTGGGGTTTCATCCCAGGTAGCAGTCTCATGGTTGACTCAGCCTTCCATCCTTCTGAGGTTGGTAAAAGGAGTACCCAGCTTGCTGGGGGGGGGGCAATGTGTAGCCTGCATAATTAACTTGTAAACTGCCCAGATAGTGCTTGAAGCACTATGGGGCTGTATATAAGCAGAACACTTTGCTTTTTGCTTTCACCATTTGATGTTCCAGCCTGAGAGTTGCAGTCAAAGATTGTCTGAAAGGTAACCGGTTCTGCATCCTTCATTTCCAAGCTTGAAACCTTTGATCAAAGTGTAGACATACAATGGAGACCCCCCATCTACCTTGCCTAATGTCTGCCAACACGTAGTATGACTCCAATGCATTTGATCCCCCCCATCTTGTTAAAAAGAATTTCTCCAGGCTAGTAGAAACATCTGATAGGCCTATACAGATGACATTCTTGATTGGAAAACAATATACTTGGAGATAGGTCCTATTGGATACCATCTACTGTAAGTGTCCTGTGAAAATGCAGATGTTGTTACACTCCTCTCAGCTTGTAAAACATGGCCAGTGGCCAAGAATTTTGCAACATTTGTCCAGTAATTGCAATCTGCAAGTTATATGAAAAGCTCTCTATAGTTTTATATTATATTATATTGTATTTTCTTTTTTCTTTTTTCTTATATTATTTGTATCCTATTTATTTATTGGCTTTGTTTATCTTGTATCTTGTATTTTGTATTTTGTATTTTGTATTTTGTATTCTTGTACTTCGTTGTTATATACTTTTTTTTTCTCCCTTGTGCGTATCATTTGGGTCTGGGCCTCGACCACTTGAGATCCATGGAGTCCACCGGGTGTTCCATCAGGGTGGTGTCGGGCCGCGGGAGATACGCTGCGGGCCAACGGGCCGGTCGGTTAAGGAGAACTCGGGACAGACATTTATTGCCTGTCCCCCGTTCTGACCCGTTGGTCCACCGCCAAATGGATGGGACCCAAACCGTCTGCCCCCCTGGTCTGTCCTGTCTGCTTATTAATGCCAGGTCGGTACATAATAAGATCCCGCTCATCCACGATTTGATTGTGGACGAGAGTGCCGACCTGGCCTTCATCACGGAGACCTGGGTGGGCGAGGGGGGTGGGGCTTCCCTCACCCTCCTTTGCCCCCAGGGCTACCGTTTAGAGCAGCTCGGGAGACCGGGGGCGGGGGGGCGGGGGGGCTATGGTCTTTAGGGACCCTTTTTGTGTCAGTAGATCTGCAATGTTGGTGAGTCCGGGTTTGGAATGTCTCCACCTTATGGTGGGCCAAAGGGACAGGTTTGGGGTAGTGCTTGTGTACCGTGCACCCCGCGACTCTGCACTGTCCCTTCCAGAGTTCTCCGAGTTCATCTCGGCAGCACTTTTGAGGTCCCCCCGCCTATTGGTGGTGGGGGATTTCAATGTGCACGCCGAGGCTGGAGTCCATGGCCTCCATGAACCTGTCTCAGTTTGTCATCGGTCCCACTCATAAAGGTGGACACACCCTGGACCTGGTTTTTGCCTCCACATTGCAGGGGTTCGATCTGGGGGTCGGGAGATTGCAGGCCCGGCCCGTGTCATGGTCAGATCATTTTCTACTGACTTTCTCTCTTGCGGTAGCCACCCCGCCCCGCGGGGAGCCGGGCCCGTCCATCTGGGCCCGTCCCCGGGGGCTCCTGGACCCTATGCGGTTCTCGGAGGCCCTCGGGGATGTTCCAGACAGTTTGGATGACGATCCGGCTGACTCCCTAGCCCAAAGGTGGTTTGAGGAGGTGGCTGGGGTTGTCGACCGGATCGCCCCCAAGCGCCTGATCCGATGCCGAGCCCGCATGTCTCCTTGGTTTACCGAGGAGCTGCGGGCGATGAAGCAAGAGCGGAGAAGGCTAGAGAGCAGATGGCGGAACGCTCGGACGGCTCAGAATTGGGCTGCGGTTAAGGCGTTGAACGGTCGCTATTCCCGTGCGATAAGGGCGGCTAGGAGATCTTTTGCCGCCCTGAGAATTGGTGAGGCCTCGAATCGTCAAGCGGAATTATTCCGTGTGGTTCGAGACCTCACCAATCCCGCTCCGCCAGGGCCTCCTCCTAGTGATTTCACTAGTGAGTCATTCGCAGCCTATTTTAAATCTAAGATAGAGGCCATCCGTTCCGAGCTGGACTCCGGTTGCTCTAACCCGGCCCCTGTCGTGGCCAGCGTCGGGCCGCCTCGGTTGCCTTGGTTCGTTGAGTTTGGACCTGTTACACCTGTGGATGCCTCCAGGGCGCTGGGACACTGCAGGCCTGCGGCCTCTCCGTTCGACCCTTGCCCTGCCTGGTTGATAAAGAGCGCAGGGGGGAGCATGCCGAAATGGGCTTCACTGATTGCTTCGGCCTCCTTCAGAGACGGGATTTTTCCCAGTCTTCTGAAGGAGATGGTGGTGAAGCCCATTATTAAAAGATCCGGCTTGGCTGTGGACGATTTGTCCAACTATCGTCCCATAGCCAATGTTCCCTTTTTGGGCAAGGTGACTGAGCGAGTCGCCGCCCTGCGTCTCCAGTCATTCCTGGAGGAGAACCATGTCTTGGATCCTTTCCAGTCCGGGTTCAGGCCGCGTCATGGGACCGAGACGGTTCTGGTCGCTCTGCACGATGATCTGTTGAGGAGGGCTGACAGGGGTTGCTCTACCCTGCTGGTCCTTCTCGACCTGTCAGCGGCTTTTGATACCGTCGACCACGGTATCCTGCTTGAGCGGCTCTCGGAGGTTGGGATTGGAGGCCGGGCCTTGGCCTGGTTCCAGTCCTTCCTTGGGGGCCGCACCCAGCGAGTGAGCTTGGGGGGTGAGCTGTCGGCTCCCTGGACACTCCCTTGTGGGGTGCCTCAGGGGTTGTCGCTCTCCCCAATGCTCTTTAACATCTATATGAAGCCGCTGGCTGAGATCATCCGGAGTTATGGAGTCTGCTGTCATCAGTACGCTGATGACACGCAGCTCTATCTCTCCTTTTCCACCTGTGCAGTGGAGGCCGTCCGGACCCTTGATCGCTGCCTGGCTGCGGTACTGGATTGGACCAGGACTCACAGGCTCCGGCTCAACCCAGGCAAGACCGAGGTTATGTTCTTCGGGGGCTCTTCGGAGGGGTACTGCGGCCCTCTTCCCAGCTTGGGTGGGTCCGCCCCCCAGCTGGCGCAAAGAGTGAGGAATCTGGGCATCGTCCTGGACCCGGATCTGACCCTGGAACCCCAGGTGTCAGCCGTGGTCAGGTCGGCCTTTTACCACCTAAGGCTTATCGCCCAGATTCGCCCGTACCTCGATGAGAGTTCCCTGAGGACTGTGGTACAGGCGCTGGTCATGTCGAGGCTGGATTACTGCAACACTCTCTACATGGGGCTCCCCTTGAGCCTTGTTCGGCAATTGCAGCAGGTCCAGAATACGGCGGCCAGGCTGGTGGTTGGCGCACGCCGTTATGACCACGCCACCCCTATCCTGGTCCGCCTACACTGGTTACCCGTTGCCTCCCGAATAAGGTTCAAGGTGTTGGTTTTGACTTACAAAACCCTCCATGGCTTGGCCCCATCTTATTTGACGGAGCGTCTCACCCGGCAATTAGATCCGACCCGACCCACCCGTGCCTCGGTGGCTCTTTCACTGCGGACAGTCACCCCGAGGGAGGCCCGTAGGGCGTGTACTCGTGGGCGGGCCTTCTCGGTGGTGGCTCCTTCCATTTGGAATCGACTTCCCAGTGAACTACGGCGGGCTCCATCGCTGGCGGCTTTTAAGAAGAATCTTAAGACCTTCCTTTTTCAAGAAGCCTACGGCGATGCATAGGGACCTGTGTATATAATTTTTTTTTTATTTTATTTAAGCCCGCCTAATTGCTCTTGGATTTTACTTCTCTATTTTTATTGCTCTTTGTATTGATTTTTATCTGTTTTATCTGTATGTTGTGAACCGCCCAGAGTCCCCTTGTGGGAATGGGGTGGTATACAAGCATAATAAATAAATAAATAAATAAATAAACAATTAGATGTCCATCAGCACATACATTATCCAGTCTTCTAATAGCAGGCTACATGTATTGGTTGACCTTGGTAGATCACTTCAGGTAGACAACACAACATGGTTGTAAATTCTTTAGCTGATCCACAAATTAGACATGTATGAAGACTTTTTTCTCATGCTCTTTGCTATACCCTGTTTTTGTATTTAATTTAAGAACTTGCACATGAATTCAGGTAAGGTGTTTACTGAACAATTCTCATGCTTTAAGTTTATGTGTATACATTTTGAAGATTCATACATACATACATACATACATACATACATACATACATACATACAT
>JAHTLZ010000237.1:56733462-56774487 GCA_023846285.1 Phrynocephalus versicolor
ACATACATACATACATACATACATACATACATACATACATACATACAGCACATTTCTCCTCACCAAGATCCAAGGCAGCCTACAATTTTAAAACCTGACCAGGCTCCATTTTTGTCTTCCAGCTAGATCCCTCTCATGACTTTTCATTGTTTTTCCTTATTTTTTTCTCAACTTGCAAGTAATCTGTTATGGAAGCTAAAATACAAAGCTATGCAGTCTCAATTTGTTTGTAATGCTTGGAAACAACTACAGTGGACCCTCATGTAACAAATGGTTTGTATAACATAAAATTTGTTCAACATAAAAATTCTGCAGATAAAGTGGGATCACTCTGTTTTCAATGCATTCCTATGGGAAATTTTTATAAAGGAAAATTTGCTTAACATAATTTCATTTGGAACAAATTAATTCCTTTATACAAAGTACCAATGTATGTGAATATATTTTTAAAATTAATTTATTTTCTGAGGTGTGGTGAGCTATATTGTGTTACCTGATGTTGAATCCTCAGTCCTGCTTCTCTGCCTCCAAACAGTATAGTAACAGATTATTTAGCTGGATTCACTATAAGGTGCGAAAAATCTTTTTTTTCTTTTTATGAAGGTAAAAAATCTAAAGTGCATGAAGGAATTTTAAATAACTGCTGCTCATTCTCCCCATTGCCCTCTCCTCCTCCCTCCACCTTCTCCCACCATCTCTGGCTGTTTAAGGATTTCTTCTTTACCTCCAAAAGGGAGATGAATAAACTGATTATAGAAAGACTATGCCTGCAGCTATATGTCTGCAGAGACTTGAGCTGAACTTCTGCAAATCTACAAGGCAAGCACTTAAAATAGCATTAACCCCTGCCCCAGCACATTAGCATGTCAACATTTTTGCATGAATCCTTACTTTTAAGATCCCGAGGACACAAGAATTGATAGCTCCATATTTTTCCCCAATTAAAAATAATCCTGATTATAGAAAAGTATTTCAGCCATCTTTGCAACTAGTAGGGAATAGTTAAAATAGTGATAAGTGAATAAGAAATGATACACCATGACTAGGTACCCCCTCCAGTTCATTCTAAGTTCCAGGAATGTTATGAGCACAGTTCAGATTTTATTCTGATTATATTAGAGAGCTATATTAAACATGGCTAGCAAGCACACACATATGTATATATATGACAGAGAGAGAGAGAGAGCGAGAGAGAGAGCAGTAAAGAGTACAATACTGTAGCCATACCTATAGCCTTCAAATTTGGTGAATTCCATTCCATATGTTTTTACTAATTCCTGTGTGACCCTCTCATAGGATTTTTATTTGCTATGTTTATGTCATCCTTCATCTGAGACTCTGAGGATTTTCATCCTTGTAAATGCCCCGTATAACTACTTGCCTCACATGACTGCCATAATATTGGTCACATCCAGATGACTATACACTAGAGATTTGTTGCCCCACCTCTGTTTCATTTCATTTTTTAAAAAATTGTTTTGTATTTCATTTGTTTCATTTCTTTTTTATTTCATTTTTTTCTGGCCAGGCGTGTGGAGGGACACGTTTATTTGGGGGTTTATTATTGTTATCAATAGTCCCCCTTGCAGGTCTTCCCCCACTTTTTATTTACAGTTGAGAAGTGCTGGCTTGGGGCCAGTGCTTCCCAGCTGAGAGGTCCTAGTGCCTCTGTTATTGTTTTTTTATTTCCCCTGGGCCAGGGAAACTGGCTGGCCCTCAGCTGGACCAGCTGGTCTGCGGTGGGAATGGGTGCACCAGCGTGACTGGACTGGCTGGAGCATGGCTGGGTACATCGGCGCAGCCAGGCGCAGCCACAAGGACAGGATTTTTGTGGGTTTTTTTAAAAATAATAGTCCCCGTTCCTGCTTTCTCTCTCTCTTTATTTTTATAGCTGAGAAGCGCTGGCTTGGGGCCAGTGCTTCCCAGCTGAAAGGCTAGTGCCTCTGTTATTGTTTTATTTTTTAATTTCTCCTGGGCTGGGGAAACTGGCTGGCCCTTAGCCGGGCACGGATGCTCCAGCACCACTGGACTGGTTGGGTGCACCGGCACAGCCAGGGGTGCCAAAGGTACAGGATTTTTTATTTTGTTTTATTTTGGAGTTTTTCCCCCTGTTGTGGGGCTTTTTTCTTTTTACAGCTGAGAGGCGCTGGCTTGGAGCCAGTGCTTCCCAGCTGAGAGGCACTGGCTTGGAGCCAGTGCTTCCCAGCTGAGAGGCACTAGTGCCTCTGTTATTTTTTTTATTTCCCCCTGGCCTGGCCCAAGAAGACAGAATAAAAACGAAACAGAATGAAATGGAAATTTCCGTTTCATTTTGTTTCATTTTTCTTTAATGGGTTCCTTCGTTATTCATTTTGTTCCCTAATGAAACAAATAACGAATAATGAAATAAATTAAAAATCATTTTGTGCCCATCTCTACTATACACAATAGTCTGCTTCTGACTGAAGCATTTCCCCTCCCCTAGCATATGAGGTTGAAGGATCTCCTCCCTGGTCCATGAGACACTGTCCCACATGCTTATTCCCTAGCCTGAGGTTCTGAAATAGTGCAGTTGAGAAAATGAAAGCAATTCATTCAGCCAAATTTATTTTCAAATTAAAGTGTATCACTACATTTCCTGTGATTGAGGCTATTGTCTGTCTTTCAGATAATAGTGGCAAAACACTAAGCAGGCATTTCCTTCCTAGTGTTGGGGAGTTTACTACTAGTTAGACTGCAGCTTTGTAAGTGATGGTGGTAAAATCCTAAAATGGGATTAGTGCAAAGGAGACTAAATCTGCCAGCAATTGGCCTGGTATTCTGTTCACCCCCACAAATACTGACACATAAGGATCCAACAATAATTTGTTTATATATTGCAAGAGTAGATAAGGTTAACTCATTTTAAGAAAATATACTCCCTGGAGTGGTGGAAAATATGTGTTTGCCCTAGAATATTATTTTCCATACTTTCTTATATTATATTAATTATACTTTGTCTTGTGATTGGTCATTTGAAAATTAATAGGGGCTTAAATTTGTAGACTGGGAGGGGAACATGCAGTATTTAAATTGCCAGACCATGACCAAAATAAATAGGCAACACACGTTTGGCTTGGGTTAACAAGGGCCACAATTTATTAACAGTAACTCTTGAACTATAACTTTAAGAGGGCCTGTGACATAGCACAAAGATTATGGTGACTATTATATATTCTAGGTCAGTGTTTTTCAACCACTGTTCCGTGGCACACTAGTGTGCCACGAGATGTTGCCTGGTGTGCCATTGGAAAAATTGAAAAATTCAAAAGATTTTTTTAAAAAGTCAAATTTTCGCCCACTAGGTGGGCGCCAGACTGTGTCCTGGGTATGAAGGAGTGGGGTTTTTGACCCCACCCTCGGCCAGCAGGGGCGCCAATTCAGCCAAACAGGCCCAGGTTGCACACTGAATAAAGTATTTTATATTTTTTCATATTTCTGTTTACTTACTATTATTTCATAATAAAGTAATTATAAAATACTTTCTTTGTGTTTATTTGATTCCTATTCAAGAGAATTACTTTATATATAGTCAATATAGGCACAGAGTTAAATTTTTTAACATTTTCTAATGGTGGTGTGCCTCGTGATTTTTTTCATGAAACAAGTGTGCATTTACCCAAAAAAGGTTCAAAAAACACTGTTCTAGGTCCCTTCCATCAAGAAATTTCCTGCAGCATGTTCTACTGCTGCAGGTAGGATGCCATAAATGTCTTTTGGGCATCCTACTAAATCAAATTAACCATTGGCAGCCCTCTCGAGTGTGGTTGGGGTTATGATTTAGTTTATCCCTATCTAATTCTTACTCTAGCTGATTAATTGAGGGCTGCCAAGCACCTTGAAGATGCCAATTAAGGTCGGGACCTAGATAGTTAATGTTTTAATAGCGCTACCCACCTAATTGTGACTGTGAGAAATTATAACGGGAGCCCAGCGCCAACATGTGAATGATGGGATGGGCGAAAAGGCACCATCACTCACGGCCAATTTGAGTGACGGCCAAAAATTCCCATCCGGCCCCGAAGCGACCAGCAAAGCATCACCATCCACAATAAAATAAGCAGTGGGTGGGCAGGGAATCCGGCGACTGTGCAGGGAGGCCAAGGGGAGCGCGCCAGCACCTTAAATAGGCACACTCCCCTTACGTAGCCTGTGCAAATAGCACAGCCAACCAGTGCCTGCTTTGGGCAGCTGGCAAAGACACCCCAGTCCTGCATGAGGAGGCATGGAGTGGTCATTGTGGGAAGTAAAACAAATTAGTCATTGGAAATTTACATACCATTTATCGTCTGGTTTGACCTTAAGTTAGCATACAGCATGGTTACACTATGAAAATGAATAAGTAGCTGGATTGGGTTTTTGGAAATTTGGCAAAAATCATATGGAGTCGTATAAAATTTGTGTTAGTGTGTGCATCCTCTTGGGAAAACATTTAATCCATTGTGAAACTTTATTGTATACTGTTTGAGACTTTTGTTTACCATGGACTTTTAAAATCATTGCTACTCAGGCTTTTCCTGTGTTCATGTTGGGTACTTGCCACTGCTACTGTGAAGTTATTTTAATATTTCTTTTTTCTTTCAAACTGACATATTGCTATGTCAGTAACACAGATGCAATACTTTTAAAAATGGTAGCCAGCAAGCCCCCTTTGCAAACCTAGAAACTGCTAGTTTTATATTTTGTTGTTCAATTTATCTTGCCTTCTGTCTTGACAATGATGGGTCCAAGATCCCTTCCTTCTTCCATATGTGTGTATCCTTGTCTCTCTTGTCACCCTTACTCAAAAATTTTACAGGTGAAGAGAGGAGGCTGCTATTACTTTAAAAAATTATGGAAGAAGAAGCCTCTGTCTGGCTTACAGTCTTGTATTTACATCCTGCTGTTAGGCTTTCCCCATAAATAAATCGTTGGGTACTGTGGATAACCCTTCTGTTTGATCTGGTTTAACGCCAACCCCATGGTCCTGATACAGATTAAATCAGTCAGTTTTAGTGCATAGGTATATCCATCCCATCTCATTTCTCCTTCAGACAATATTTATAGTGTGTGTGGGGATGCCTATTTGACATTGACTTCTAAATACTGATTTATCACTTACTTTAGTTACATTAATTAGATTTCTGTATTGTGTTTTCTCCATTGAATTCAAGCTGGAATTTGAAGAATGAAAGATTTTTTTCCACATTGGCAGAAGGGAAACACATCAAGAAAACTATTCTTTAATTAATGTATCATCAGCAGCCCCCCCCCCAAAAAAAAACTGTTAATTGGATAGTAGGCATCATTTAACAACAACAATAACTACTGTATCATCCAAACACATTTCTGAGTTCCAAAAGAGCTAGCATGAGCGAGAAAAATCATGAAATAGTTGACAGAATTGTTATGAAGTTGTATGTAGTATAAAAAGTGTCACCAGATTTCCAATGAATCAGGATAAGAAATGTGAAAACAAACCTTATTAAATGTGGGGTGTCTGCATGCTCGTGTATGCATGTGTGTGCTCCATGTTTTAAAAAAATGGATGAAATTTGCAATTGAAAAGCTGGTATTCTGATTAAGTGTGAAATATATTTGGTCTATAAAAGTTGTTAATAAACTTGAAATATAAAATTTTATTATTGGATTAAGGGCAGAATGAAACTCTAGGCGACCTATTCTTAACTTGCTACATAATTGGAAAGGAATGTGCTCCAAATACATTATCTGATGTAGCAAAGTTAAAATGTGGGAAACAGAAGAAGAAAAATCCATTAAGTCTCAACCGCAAGAATATATATATATATATATACAGAATGTATTTTTGATGGGTGATATAAAAGAAAAACAAAATACACACCTCCATTACTGTAAAGTCCTGAAGTTGCCACCCATATTGGCAATCAGCTTTGTTTTTCTCTCTGTCAGTAAAATAAGCACAGAAAGATATCCTGTGACTATCTGGCTGCAATGTATGGGAATGACTCTCATTCTGGAGTGAAAATGAGAGAAGAGAAAAACTCCTCTCTCTTCCAGAATAACAGTAGTATTGTTTCCCCAAATAATCTGCTTTCTTCCCAACACTGAGAAAGGTGATTTGTAACCATGTTCTCACAAGATTGCTGCGCATGGCAGCCTAGAGTTCAGAGAAAACTGTGGACAAATTTCAAAACATTCTCTTTTTGCAATAACACAATGTTATCTAGAAAGCATATTTCTGCACTCCAGCATTATCTGTTTATTCATTCTAATTCCCTATAGTCTGTCAGCTGCTTATAATTTACATGGGGTGGGACTTATTGAAATCACAAAATTAAGTGTTATAGTTTATTTTACTGTCTCTGTTAAAATAATTGAGAGAGGTTGGTAAAACACCATTGCTCCAGGCTAATTCACATTCTACCCCAGGTTCAGATTACCATGTCAGCAGCAATCCGTTTTTGAAGATTTCAAGACCAAGCCTGAAACTAACATATGGATGTGTGTGCTCTCAGAGGGGTGTCATTCTGATGTTACAAGTATGGGCCCTTGTAGTGACCTTTGGGTAGTGGATGGCATACAAGCTATATAAATAAATAAATAAATAAATAAATAAATAAATAAATAAATAAATAAATAAATAAATAAATAGTGTCACAGAAATTGTGGCAAGCAAGGTTTGGGGACAGGTGGATCTGCTTTTGAGCAAACAGTTGTGGAAAACGATATCACAGGCATCTGGATAAATGGGTGTAGAATCTTGTTTTTAAACAGATGTGATTATGGTAATTGACTTTTGTGAGAGGAATGAACTTTACTTCAAAGGTAGATAGTCTTCTGAGGATATTTAGAGGAAGAACTGAGAGACAAGTTCTTTCAGAACAGATTATTTTGTGCCTCAATTAGGATTCCCAATTTTCACTTCAGGGAAAGCTATACCTGTTACCTGTGTCTCCTACACATAAGTTCTTTGAGGAATATGGTTGCCTGTATTTGGAGAACTACAATACTAGAACTGAGAGACCAAGAGAGAAATTGATGGTGTTTGGTAAAGAAACATGGTGCGAAGGGTAACCATGCCGTCAGATAGTGAGAGAGAGAAAAGAGAGAGAAAGAGGGAGAAGAAGAAAAGTGTGGAGTCTGCAAAAAGGGAAGGGACAGTGGGATGAGTGGGGTTAAGGAATTTCTAAACCACACAATGCTGGTGCAGGTTGTATATGCTAGCTAGTGTGGAAATAAAGAAAAACAAATGCAAAGGAAAGTAAAATTGGGAGTAGAGGAAGAAGAGACAGAGTACAGTGAGGAGGATGGGACTCATGAGATTTTTAACCTGAGCAAATTAGTATAAACAAAAAAGAAGATTGAAAATTCCCAATCCTTTATGAGTTCTGAAAGCTAGTCCAGTTCCCAGAAAGATATTGTTGGCTGCTATTTTTTGTTCATGTCAGAGAAAATCCAGTGGTGCTTTTAGCGTGAAAGGACCAGCCCTTTTCAAAGTGATGCCCATATGTATTTACAGGTCTCATAATCCACCACCCCCATATTATTGGCTACAATGGATGTTTCTGTGCTAAAATCAAAGTCTGTTTTTAATCATCCAGAGGTAGCCATTGCTAAATCTAGCCAGTTGCAGTTTTCCATCTGAAGCTATTTGTACAGATATGCTGCTCATATTTGGACACAGCAGGTAAGTAGTAAAAGCAGATGACACAGAAGAGGGTAGAGACGGAACAACAGCTTGGTTTGCATTAACTACAACTTCTCCAACAAAAACTGAATGAAAACATAACCACACCACAGAACTGACAGAGGAGACATCCCTTATGTATGCTTTCTTCCGCCCTTTCGGTGTAGTATACATCCAGCATAAATACTTGCAAAATGCAGCACAATACATCATTAGCCTCATCTTTTAATAATGCCAGGTTTTATGTGTCTCCTTGGCTTCCCCCTTCACTTTGTGCACCTCTTTGATCAATCATACAAGTAAAGAGATTGATTAGCCCTGCAAACTGGGACTGGAGAACAGAACAGTGATATGGGAATGGAAAAAATTATCGACCTATATCTGTGTGGGTAGACTAATAAAATATTTTAATTACTATGGGTATACTTTTTATTCCTCATTAAAGTCACTGTGGCAATTATCCCAGATTCAGAGGTGATAGTAAGATGTTTGCCACTCTAGACATTGCTCTTGCTGCCCAATCAATCCCTCAAGAGTCTGCCTGTATCCTTTTTTCTTTCTGTTTGATCAAATGATGCCAGACAGACAAACAGAGTGCCATGTTATATTGTAAGCAAACATGTCAGCAACATACACTCCAAAGGCAAGTTAGACCAAATAGAGACTCTTTTGTACCAATGTTCTAATTACTGCCATAGATTGTAATAATTGATTTCACATTTAGCCCAGGGTGAAATTCATTGCACTTTTTTGACTAACTCAAAGGAAATAGGAAACATAAGCCACTGCAAAGGCAGCAGTAGGCTACCTATGGCCTTCCAGATGTTCATTTACAGCATCTCTCATCATCTCTCACCATTGGTCATTGTGGCTATAGCCAATGGGATGTGCAATTAAAAAACCCCAAAACTGCAGAGACAAGATGTCCATCCCTGACTTCAAGTCTTGCTACGTGAATAAGGAGCATGGACTATTGTAGCACTATTTTCAAACGCAATTATTGTGAGTAACAAGGTACCCACAGAGAAACAATTATTCCCACTAAACATGTATTAGCTTGGACTATTACATCTATTAGCTTTGGTGGCATTTCAAAATTTTCTATTTTATTTATGTCTGTGAAGATCCTGGGATTCTTGCTGACTGGGACTAGAAAATACAATCATATATCCCCAGCGCTGGCCACCCTGCACTGGCTCCCAGTTCAGTTCCGCATCAACTTCAAGGTTTTTTTTTAACTATGACATACAAAGCGCTAAATGGTTTAGGACCTCGCTACTTGTCAGAGCACCTTCTCCCATTGAAAACCGCCCATAATAGCCAATACACCCAGGGCAGGTGTTTGAGGCAACTAACACCACAAGAGGCCCGAAAGGGAAAAAAAGAAAAAGAAATAGGGTCTTTTCCACCATTGCCCCTCGCCTGTGGAATAACCTTCCACTAGACATCTGCCTGGCCCCCTCTTTCGCTGCCTTTAAAAAACTATCAAAACTTGGCTATTTAAGCAGGCATTCCTTCAAATAGAATGCAATTTCAGTGTTCACCCATTAAATCTTGATTTTTAACTGATTAGCCTGCCAATAATAATGCATTGTTTTATGTCACTTTAATATTAATTTTATTTTTATTTTTATTGTATTACTATTGTATGGTTTTATTGTATGAATTGTTTGAATTTGTTAATTGTTGTAAACCGCCCAGAGTGACCTTGCTGCCAGATGGGTGGTATAAAAATCCAATAAATAAATAAATAAATAAATAAATAAATAAATAAATAAATATCCAGGTGAGATTATCTGGAAGTTGAGGCATGGCAAATGGACTTCTTTTCCTCAAGAGACTGAAACATTTCGCTACTCATTCAAGCAGCTTTATCAGCCATAGAGAAAGGATTCTCTTTCCACAGTGCTAGTCTAATTTCATCCTCCTCCTATTTCTAAATTAGTGTCACAAGTCAATCCTTTTTCAAATAAATAGAAGTATCATGCGAGCATAAAAGAAAGGGAAAATGCAAGAAAACGAAAACAAGTTCAGTTGTGCTTCAACTTCCAGACATACTATTTTTGGGAGATGAAATGGAGGCAGGAGACCATTTCTCTGAATTTTTTGCTCTGGAAAGGAGAAATTCTTCAATGGCTTCTCAACCCTTAGCTTAATTTGTAGCATTGCTTTGTTCTCCCCTTCCCATCATCAGGGATTTGGGGTTTTAAAGAGACATGATGATGAATCAGTTTATCCCAGTTCATACTGCTTCATAAAGCTGTCAGTAGAGGTGCTGCTGATCCTAATCTCTGCCTCCTCAGCGACTCAGACTCACTTGCTTTCTTTTTCAACCTCCTCGGCTAATCTCCAAGTTACAAGCAAAAGCAGAGACCTCTCTGCCCCTCTGGTTGAAAGTGGATGCTGGGAAAGGCCTCCCCTAATTATTTTAGCACCCCAGCAGGCTCGTTAAGGGATATATGGCTCTTGAGATAGCTTGGAGCCAAGCCATTTATGGGTTTGTAGATTAAAAACAGTGCTTTGAATTCCACCCAGAAACAGATTAGCAGTCAGTGGAGCTGCTATAACTGGGGGATTATATGATCCCTGTAACCAACCCATGTTAACAATCTGGTTGCATTGTTTTGGACACACTGATGTTTTATTGGAACTGTGTTGTTACCTGTTGTCAAGTCATTCCTGGATTATGGAGACCCAATACATTAATGACGTTCAGAGGTTCCTGTCATTGATACTCCTGTAGAGGACCACCAGAAAAATGAACTGAAGAAACTTTATCAGGTGCAATAATTATTAATCCATGGGATCAATTTGCTTTACATCTCTTTATCACTGTTCTCTGAAGGACTCCAATGATTTGAACATAGCATGGGTATATGACAGAAACCTTGGGACTGTACATTTATGCAGGTCCCTTAAACCTTTTTGCTGAAACTCTCTCTGTGCACTTCTGCATGTGCAATAGGACACTTAACTCTTGCCATTGAAATCAATGGGGGAAACCTTTGCATGCATTCAAATATTGGAACTCCTCAGTGCATAATACATGCCATTTTCTTATACCAAACAATCTGTCTTCTCTTCAGCACAAATCCAGCTTTTCTGTGTCATTTAATATCATTTTTATGGCAAAAGCATCTGATGAAGTGGACCGCCATCCTGGAAAGTTTGATCTGTAATTCATATTTTCATCTTGAAAGTGCCACAACAAAACCCTGTTGTTTCACAGTAACAGTAATTGGTGCTGCTAGCAGATTCATCCACGCAAACACAGATCAAAGACAGAGCAGTTTTTACCTGTGCTGTGTTGCCTAGACAACCAGACAAAGCAGGCTGCTTGCTTTCAAGAGTTACTCATTGACTTATTAAACATGTCTTCGGGCAGTTGGGAAGAAATTCTTGGTAGAAACAGAGAAACAGACAGGAATTTGCCTGGAAAAGAAATGTTAGTATGATAAATTTTCTAAAACATTTCTGCTTGAATTGTTAGCTAAATTGCACAATACCCTTGCAGAACCAAACTTTATCACATACTTGAGTAAACGCTCTAGGCACAAGTCAAAAACTTTCACTTCTGTGCTAGAGGCCATTGTAGGCTCCTGCCGGGCTTGTCCCAGATTGGGGCCGCTTTGTCTCCCCGGTAGCCATAGTTTTGGCGCGAAAGAGGAGAGCACGTGATCCCCGGGCTGTGCGGGGATCAAAGCCCTTAAAGGGGCAGCCCATGCTCCAACCCTCCTCTTTCGCGTCGAACTGCACGTCGGAGGAAGACACCGGAGCACTCTCCGGCAGCGTGGGAGGCCTGCGGGGCTTGTGTTTCAGCCGAGCCCCGGGTGATAAATGGGAAGGGGGAGGGCACCCGATTAGGGAGCAGGCCACTGATCTGGCTAGTTGACTTCCCCCCACTTCACCTTCCCTCCCTTGGCCGCAGCGCACCATTCCCCGGTTACTTCCCCGGTTGTCGGTCTGCTGTTTTTTAAAAAACCCATCAAGTGAAGAGGGCCGAGGGCAGGTGAGCCAGCAGGCGGTGAGCCTCGGCGAGGCCTCAGCGTGCTACCGTGCTTCTAGCAGCTGATTGTCGGCACCGCTGCCTCATTGAGGTCATCCTGCGTGCTAGAGTGCGTGCCTGTAATTGGCCAGCTGATCAGCCACTTCTCGGCTAGGCCCTTCTCGCTGGCGCGTCCAAGGTGCGCTAGAGCCTGCCACGGCGGGTCCGCCCACGCAGTGGGCTCGATTGCCGGCACCCCTTTGGTTCTTTGGGCCCCAGAGGACCCTCCAGACGCGGTAGTGCGTCCCCTGCCTGCCCTGCCCATGCGGTGGGCTTAATCAGCCGCCCGATCGACAGCACTTTTTTGGGGCAGCCGCTTGGGGGATGAGCAAGCCTGGGGGTAAATCCCTGTACCCTGTGGGTGCGCAGCTCCTCGGGGTGGGTCTAGCTTGTCGGTCTGCCCCCCCCAATTGTGTTGCAGCACGTGGGCACCTGGCTGGTGATCCAATTGTGGTGCACCGGCTAGGAGACCCCCAATTGGCTTAATTTAAAAAAAAGTATCAGAATAACTATCCACAACATAATATAAAATAAAATAAATAAACACCACTAAAGTACATACATAATTCATAAACAAATAAATTAATAATTACTTTTAAAAAAAAGAATAGAAATGGAAATAAAAATAAAGAAGAAACCAGAGAACTGGAAAGTGAATAAAGGGGGGTAGGGGATTGCTTGTCCTGTGGCCCATTGGCACAACCCCCATATTTCAGCCCGGGCTTTGCCTTTGCATTATGGGCACCACATCCTGGGTTGTACTTGCTTGCCATACCTATAGCCAATTAATATAATAATAATAATAATAAAAAGACTAATACTAAGAACTCATGTGGATATATAATAAATAATAAATACATAAATAATAATGATAAAACAGATGACCGAGTACTGAAAGGGGAGAGAAGGGGTATAGGGGATTGCTTATCCTGTGACCAAAAGGGGGGATCCCCATCAGTAAAGCGGGCCTTTGACCTTGTATTTAAGGCACCACATTATTGGTTCATATTTAAGAACATAAGAAGAGCCATGCTAGATCAGGCCAAAGGCCTAACTAGTCCAGCTTCCTATATCACAGTGGCCCCACCAGATGTGTCTGGGAGCACATGAGATTCGATATCTCTTTCCTGATACCACTCCCCTGCATCTGGCCCTTGAAGTACCTTGGTTTTAAAGCCCGGAGATTACACAGCTCCATCATGATTTGTAACCTGTGATGGACTTTTCTGCCAGGAATCTGTCCAATCCCCCTTTTGAAGGCATCCAGGCTGGATGCCATCACCACCTCCTGTGTCAGGGAGTTTCACAGACTAACAATGCACTGGGTGAAATATTTTCTTTTGTCAGTTCTTACTCTCCCAGCCCTCAATTTGAGTGTATGTCTCCTAGTTCTGGTATTTTGTGAGAGGGAGAAGAGCTTCCCTCTATCCATTTTACTGCATTATTTTGTACTTCTCAAGCATACCCCCAGGCGCCTTTTTTCCAGACTAAAGAGCCCCACAATTTTTAACCTTATAAGGGAAGCCCCCCAGCCCAGTAATCATTTTAGTTGCTCTCTTTTGCACCTTTTCCAGTTCCACTATATCCTTCTGTTCAAACATATTCCTGTTGGTGCTCTGTGTAAGAAGCAGTCCTATGTGTATGCTGGGGAATTCTCAGTTCTGAGTAGCACCTATATGTGCACAGCTACCACTACTTCAGACTTCTGACTACACAAATTAGGAGGCCACTGTCGCCTCCTTCTATAGGTGCAACTTGGAATGTAATTATCTAGTTTCAATTCTCTCAATTTTGTAGCACAGTTCTCCCTTTATAAATCTCATTAAGAGATATGGCAGTCTACAATATTTTCATAAACTGAATGCAAAATATTTTGGGAATAGATTACCCAAAATAACCCAAAAAGAAATGCAAACAAAATGTTCTTTAATTTATCACCGAGCAGGAGCTTTGCCTATCTTTGCCATAGAGGAATCTGAAAGAAACAACTGCTGAACATCAAAATATCCTGTACAGTATATCTGAATTCTTTAAATTAAAAAAATGCCCCTGTGAAGAGTAAACCAGGATAAAGTAAATTTTCCCTACCATTTTTGCTATATTGGTGTAGCTATGCTGTTAGGAACTGGCAGACAATTCTACCTTCTGTCTCATGAGAAAGCAAATAGAAACCATACAGTTTAATAGCCAGACAGTGGAGATAGATTAAAAGTTGGGAACATGCAGTTTAAAAAAAAAGACAGCATACATGTACAAAAATGAGGATCCCAACATGTTTTATAGTGAGAGATTTGTTTACATTAAATCTCACTATTCAATAGCTGTTTGACAGTACTAAAATGTTCCTTCCCACATGCTCTTGGTAGCTTTAAGGTTACCTTTTAATGTTATAAAAGGCCTCTTATAATTCCTGGTTCTTAACGTGAATATATCTTAAATGTGTTGGGGCTGTTTTATTCTCCACTGAGCATGGAGCAATAAATGAATAAGTATAACCTCCATCTTACTTTACCTATTGAATCATAAGTTATAACGTAGCATTCAGGCATCAGGAGAGAGGCTAATCTGCACATTAGTTGGGCGTTGTTGCTTGTTGTTTATAACCTTTCTCGATCATGCATGTGGTTGTCAGTTCTAAACCAAGCTTGTAGGACTAATTTATGATTGTGATTTGTGACTATCAAGAATAAGAACACTACAATGGATTTTTGACTTCTCTGGTGAGGCAGCTAGGTAACGACAACCCAAATGGTCCATGCTCAATCCCCAAGGCATTGGCAGTTGTTCCCTGGAATAAACTAAGCTTTTTCATAGGGAGTAGAGATGGGCACGACTCAGAAAAATTGTTCGTTTTCATTTTTGTTTTCGTCTAGGGGTCCGTTTCGGCTCGTTTCCGTTTTCGTGAGCTAATTTTCAAAATTTTTCGTTTTCGTTTCGTTGCGTAACGAAAACGACAAACGAAAATGAAAACGATTTTTTTCATTTCTTCCCATTTAGCTCCATTAAGTGCTTTTCCAGTAACGAAAAACGAAAATTGGCTCGAAATTAGTCGTTTCGTTTCCGTTTCCGTTCCAGTTTTGAGCCGTTTTTCGTTTCGTTACGTAACGGAAACGGAAAACGGAAACGGAAACGGAAACAAAAATTCCGCTAAGTCGTGCCCATCTCTAATAGGGAGTTCCAGTAAAATGGGAATAAAGTGTAGGCAGAATATCAAGATGCTTCTCTGATGAAAATAATCATCACCTATTAAAATGTTATTCAATATAATTTGCATCAACTTGGCACTTATGTATATTATTCAAGCTAGCCAGAGCCCCCTGCTTGTCATTAGAATTATCAATCAAAATTGTTCCCCTGTCATCTGGCTCATAATCGATCTAGAGAAGTATGCACATTACAAGTTCAAGATTGTTTTCTTTTTGAGGACATTGAGGAAACAGCATCAATTTGTTTATGGATCCTTTTGTTGGAGGATCAGCAATGTTTTGCCATCAAAAATTACCCGAATGCTCTCTAAATGATGGAACTAAATGAATTTTGACTAAGCACAGCCAGCTTTCCATCTAGCTCTTAATGGTAAAGGGAAAGCTTACTGAATACTGGTTGTATTATATTAGCCGGAAACTTCTTGCACAATGGCCCAGCCAGCCCCACCAGTAGAGTTCTAGGCTCTGCAAAAGACATAAGCTGGAATGCTGTTGGAATAACTTAACATTATGCCTGCAAGAGGTTGCAAGATACCATGTCCAGACAGTGCACATTGTACCATTTGATTTCACAGTTGCACTGTGCAATTCATGATGTGACTATTTGTGAAATACATATGCAGAACTTCTTTGCTAGCTTTGAGGATATAATTCCCACCTTGGCAATTGTGCAACCTCTATGTGGGGGAGTAGTTCTGCAAGAGGATTCAATTTCCTCTTTCCTCACATTTGGCAGTGATGCTGTGGCCTGTACATGTGGATGTGCTAGATAACTGATGAACTAGTTGGAAAGTTTAAGTCTGCAGTTTTAAATTTAAAAGTGACAAAAATTGAAGCTGGCATCCCTCCATCTTGAAAGTGAGTCCGTCTACTGTAAATCAGGTATTGGAAGGAACACCCAGATATTTTTCAGCCTCATCAGTGTAGGCCACCAGTTATATCTGGCAAGCATAATTGAAGGCCCAGTACTGGGGTCAATCTAGAATTATTATTATATACTGTTAAGGGGGCCTATGGCTCTCACTAACGAGTTGTGTTTCTACAGGTCAGTGCAGCAACGAACGCCTTTGGGTCGTTAATTGCGGCCACAGCTATATATTTTGGGCTTCAAAATATGCTTGATCCTCTGCTTGGGGTCCTCCTCTCGGACTTGGCAACCATGTCCAGGTGGACTGGAGAGGAAAGCGCAGAATAAGCTGGGATAGCTTCTCTACGGTTGCATCCCGTTGCGCCTCTGAAGCCTCGATTGCAGTTCCACTTGTCCACCTGGACTAGAGAGAAGAGTGCAGAATGAGCTGGGATAGCTTCTCTGTGGTTGCATCCCATTGCGCTGCTGAAGCTTCGATTGCATTTCCACTTGTCCACCAGGACTGGAGAGGAATATGCAGAATCAGCTGGGATAGCTTCTGTATGGTTGCATCCCATTCCGCCTCTGAAGCCTCGAGGGCTGTTCCGCTTGTCCTCCTGGACTGGAGAGGAAAGCGCAGAATGAGCTGGGATAGCTTCTCTATGGTTGCATCCCGTTGCGCTTCTGATGCCCCGATTGCTGTTCCACTTGTACACCTGACCAGAGCTAAGGGAGAGGATTTAATTCTGAGGATCATTAGTGATCTGCAGCCCTTTAAAGCCTAACTCCCTTGTACCCATGTGGTCTGGTCACTGATGTTGCCACGGCTGGTGTGGCTGGGTGCCCGTAACCCACTGAAGGTGGATCGGGCCAGGTGATGTCTGAATTGAGAAATTGCTATTGCTATGTGCCAGGGCCTCGGCTCTGTGATTATTTACCCGGACATAGAATTTTCGCAAACTAAGCTCTTTAGGAGTGATGGTATTCATTTGAATGAAGCTGGCTTGGATATCCTTTAGCTGAATTTAGGATGGTCCTTGTGCCGTGCTAGATGGCTTGGTGGTGGGCAAGGATCATGTATAGGAGCTCCTTTGCTGTGGCGGGTAGTCCAACTAAAATGGGGCCAAGACTGTGATGTCAAAACTGTAAATGCACCTTGGACAGGGAGCAGGGTAGCTGTACAATAGAGAATATCAAATATAATAACATCCTATAGGTAAACCCCACAGAACAAAAGTAAATTAAAAGATTATAAAGTCACTGAGCTCGTACGCCTTCCCCAAGTAATATGCTGACCTAGTTTTGGCTGGGAGGGCTGCTTTCTTTGAACAGCACCCCATACTGGGTCACAACATGGCGTCACACTAAAACAACATCTGTAGGCTAAAATATATGTTGCACTACGGGAGGCCCATCCCTCGGCTACAACTATTTAGTTACAGTTTCAGTAGTTAATAATAAAGTTATGCATAAAGTTATTAATAAAGTTGTGGCCCGATTTAAAACCCAATTATCTGTGTGGACTCCTTATTTCGGGACTAGGGGGACAATGACTTTCATAATGGATGCATGCATGTGCAGTAGGATGCAAAATGTGTGCCATTGAAATCAATGGGGAAACTTTTTTACGCCTTTGAACATTAGAACTCAGTGCATAAGGGACACCTTCAATCTCTTGTGTATCAGATTGTATTATTTGTATGAAACACATATGGACAATGCAGTAGCAATAATACATTAAAGCATACTCATATCCTACAGTTTCAGAAAGTGTACCAGGAAAATGTTATTCATCTATACCCTTGATAGCCTTAATGTGAAATGGCGGTTACATTGTCTACAGTGGGCACATCTGTTTTCTTAACTAAATTGAGCTGTACACAGTATGCAAGGTGAATAAAACAAAGCAAACCATCTGGGTTGCTTATTGCTTTCTCCCTCATTATGGTATGGTTTCAACCATCTCCCTCGTATTCTGTATTCTGAGAATACTTCTTTATTTAGGTTGTGGCATCTGCTTTAGTTGGTCAAGTACATGGTGGGTAAAGTTTCATTTGACTTTTTATCCCCCCCCCCTTTCCCTTTTTTCTTTTTTTAAAGAAAACAGTGCTTATTGGGGGTTGGAGGTGGTAGGTAGCCACAGCAGTTGTCTAATGCTGGACCATGAGATTGACTTATAGACCCCCACTATTCCAACCACCCCACAAAGGGGGGGGATACACACCTGGGAGATTTTTATGGTCTTGGTAATTTTCCAGGAAAAGGTTTTTAACTGTTAGAGCAGTGGAACCAACTAAGTTAGGAGGTGCTGAGTGCTCCCACACTGAAGGCATTCAAGAGAAAATTTGGACAACCATTCTATCAGATCTGCTTTGATCTCGATCCCCAGGGGGTTGGACTTGGTGGCAATTGTCTGTGAAGATTCTCAGTCATCGAGGTGAAATTATCCAGAAGCTGAATCATGGCAACTGGAATTCTTTTCTTGTTAGAGCAAAACACGTTGTTCCTTATCCAAGTAGCTTCTTCAGACTACTACTTGGTTGAGTAGCAAAATGTTTTGATCTAGAAAGAAAAAAAATCTAGTTGCCATGACTCAACTTCCAGATCATAAGGCCATTGAACTCAGTGAGTCTATGATACTTTTTTAAAGGACCATTTCCAGACTAGCTAAAGCACTTCATGCGGGTTTGGGATTGAATTTGGCACAAAACCTATCAGGTCTTGCCCAATCGCTTCATGTTACATTGTTGAGGCCACCTCTTAATCCTGTTTAACAATTTGAAATTGGTTTAAATAGCAACAAAATCTTAACCCTGACTCTTGAATGAATGAATGCTTTATTGCAGTCAATGATCAACTCCAAAATACATATATACATATATAAATAGTATCAATTACAGCAAAACAAGGAAGAACAAAGGAGAGAACATACCATATACCTGTAAATTGAACCAGCCTAAGTTGTAGCTGCTTGAAATGGTTTCTCTTCAGATCATATAAGCCCTTACTCTTAAATTTGCACTTTTCAAATTCTTGATGTCTCTCTTTTCCATTTTCATTTCTCTCACCTCTTATAACTCTGTTTGCATACAATACATACATAGAAGGCGGTCATAAAATGAGGCATTTCTACAGCTTATCAAAACAAATATTTCTCTTCTATTAGCCCTAAGAATCCAGAATGTGAATCGGAAATATATATTTTAAGTACAGATATACTCAGCAGATGAAATGCTAGCGAGGCACTGTTTCGAAGAGTAAATGTACTAAAATAATAATAATGTGTTGTTGGATCAATTCTGACTTGCAATGTTTTCCAGAAAGTGTACTCAGATGTGATTTTCCATTCTCTTTTTCTGGGCATCCACTTGGGGCTGTGTAGCATGCCCAATGCTATGTAGGCTGGCTGTACTTGCAGGAGGACAGTGGGGAATTGAGCTCTCTGTCTCTGTCTCTGTAACCAGATACTTAAACCACTAAGCTAACCAGCCAGTGGAAAGCACTTAAGGGGAAATATATGTTTGGATGAGCAGTGAAATGTTTCAATCTCCCAAGAAAAAGAAATCTAGTTGCCATGACTCAACTTCCAGATTATCTCAGGGTACACTTGTAGAGTTGGGAATGTCCTTGAGGAGCTGTCCCACCTGTTTGGGTTTAAAGAACCTACCCTAGAGATGAGCACAAACTTCAGTCTGTAGGTTCACACTGGATCATTGGACTGGCACCATGGGTGCTGCACATTCACTTCCCCTTCCTTCTCCAACCAGATCACTCACCAGCTGGTGTGCACTACCCCTTTCCTCTTTGGGCATTCAACAAGTTCTGTAAGGAATGTGTGCTTCCCTCCTCCTGATAGCCACCCACTCAGATGAGGAGGTGGTAGAGGGATTCCTGCAGCACTGCTCTTGAGTGAGCAGCCGCTGGAGGAAATGGGCAAAGGAAGCAGGCACTCCTGCCAGGATAGAACAAATGTGAAGAGTAGGGATGGGCACCTTACAAAAAATGACATGCTGTTTCATCATTTTGTAAGCTTACAAAACTTTACAAAACAAAATGAAACAGCAAACAGTGTGTCATCAAGAAATGAAATGAAACACCATTTTTTGTTTCGGAAATGAAACGATTCATCTTAGCCTCTTGATCCAGCCATCTTGAGAACAAGAGATTTATTTTTTTAAACTGATTGATTTCTTTTCCTTTCTTCCTGTGCCTCAGCTGTTGAGATAGCTTATCTCTGATCTTGATCTGCCTGAAGCTAGCCATCCCAGGAGCTGAGGTGTTCCCTTTGTTGGCTGTGTCTGCAAGTTGATTCAAACTGATTGTTTTCCTTTCCTTTTTAAGTAGGACTGTGGAGGTTATTTTTTAAAAATATTTTCTTTCCTTCCCTCACCATGCCAATCAGCTGTTGAGTTTATCTCCCCAATATCTCCATCAAGCAGTTAGCTATTAGGTTTCTGGCTTGTTTACAGAGGTTTCTTTGCTTGAAAGCAAATTGATTGGAAGGTTTGAGGGTCTTTGATTTAGGGCAGCAGGCTCCTTGTTAAATACAAAAACAGGAAAGCTCCCCATTATTTATAGCCTTATGAAGCATTTTGTTTCATGACCATAATTCTTTTTAAAATCCGTTATTAATGAAATGAAATGAAATGAAGAGTGAAATGAAATGAAATGAAACACTATATTTCCGCTTTGTGCCCATCTCTAGTGAAGAGGGGGGAAGGAGTAGTATGTGCCAGCTGGTGAGTGGAGGGGGGAAGGGAATGAATGGACACCTGCCGTGTCACACTCAAGCTCCAAACTGAGGTTAGTGTACCCATCTCTAACATACAATCATAAGTTTTCCATTATTAATTCTTATGAGTAGGTTGTTGTCTGTTGCTTGGTTTTGTGGTTGTGATCATTTTACTTTGAACAAAAAACAGATGCAGTAAGAAATGCAATGCACAGTATGCTTTTTGAAAAGTGCTAATACCAATATGTTTAATTGGAAAGTTAATTCCTTTATAGAACATCACACATCAGTTCAGTGAACAGGCATGGCACTTACATTTCTTCCCTTTCCACTGCTCAGAGGATCAACAGTCTGACTGGTTGGTAACCATCTGTTTACTGTTGGCCAGAACACTTGGGAAATTTGTCAGTTGATTGCTTTCTCTTCACTATTCCTATAGACTGTCCCAATTTGGACAGTTTTTGCAACCTTTCTAGCACCCTCCTTATGCCCATAATTAGTACTGTCATGGTCCATTTGTTTCTGCCTACTGACTTCTATGAACCAGGTTTAATTTGCACTGAAGTGTGCAGCAGAATGCACGCAGCCACTCTCTGCTTTCCTAATATGTGGTGCTTTCCCTGTAAGATAAATGATTTCCCATGTATTGGGATTGGAAATGGTGGGGCAGAGTAATTTGTCAGAAGAAAATGAAGAAAATGCTACCGTGGCTAACAAGAAAGCAGTCATAGAAAAGCTGCACTACAAGTAAAAACAGAAAAATACATGATGAGGCACAGAAGAGCAGAGTGCCTTATGAAATATTTAGAACATCAAATAATAAAATGCCTTTGGAAACCTCAAGTGTATCCAAATATAGGCACATCCATAAGATATTCAATATTTGGAGTTTCTGGAATTGACGTAAAATCATTCAGGTTCTTAAAGCAAGCCAGAGCGAACAAGGTGCTTTTTCAAGAACATCAAATGTTGAAACACCATTCCTGATAAAATAAAAATGAAAAGTGCCTGGATTGGGCTCAGTGGTTTTATCTCTGTTCTAGGTGATTTTTCAGATGTCAATAACAAGGAAACATTCCCTTTACTTATAGAAGGAAAGCAGATATCCCCCCAGCTTCACTGAGCCATGCATCAGGAGGGATGAGAAAGCAAATAGAGAAGTGACTACAACAACCATGTAGAGAGTCTTTTTCTAGTAATATACTGGACATCCTCAAGAAGAGCTTGAAACTGGTACTTTTTTTTGGAAGAACTCATTTGTCCCCGAATCACAGAAACAGCATAATGTCCTGGAGCTGTGAAAGTCCATTCAGACTTGTGGAAACCCTTTTCAGGATTTTCTAGGTAGAGAATACTCAGAGGTGCTTTAGCATTCCTTTGCCCCCCAAGCCCCGAAATAAAGAGGCGAGACAACTTCCAGTTTGGTACAAACGGGCCACAACTTTATTAATAACTCTTCAACTTCTTAACTGATAAAGTCAGGATCACTGAAGGGGACCTGACGCCGTAGTGCAAGCTGGTAACAGGGTGGAATGAAATTCCACAGCCAAGAAGCTCTGTATTCAATTCGGACGAGTTAAATCTGGAGCTCAGCACAGCCCTCGGGAGGCCTCCAGTCATATATAGCTGAATTTGTCTGCTGACATAGCCAATGTGGATAGACTGATAACGAGGGCTGTGAAGCGCCGTAATGGCGTCAAATTAGCTCACAACTTGAATACGGTTACCACCTGCACTACCCGCCAAGTTAGTGGCCAATAAGAAGGGAGCCCACCCCCGCGGTAAAGAGAATGGGATGGGCGAAAACGCATGGCTACTCATGGCCAATCAGAGTAACCACCAAAAATTCCCATCCTGCCCCAAAAGGCGACCAGTTATACTCATTCTCCAGCCATAGGGGGGAGGGTGGGGCCGAAATTCACGCCGCCGACAAAATGGCGGCGCGGGACGGGAGCCCTCTTATAGGCTCCCGTCCCCAGGCAAAATACCCGGATGGGCGTGAAGATAGCGCACCCAAACCGGGGCTGGGGAGGCAAACGCGCCCCTCCCCCAACGGGTGGGGATCGGAGCATCCCTTCTTCTGAGTTGCATCCTGGGACTGTGCAACTTGCCTAAGGCCACACAAGCTGGCTCTACTTGCAGGAGGCATAGTGGGAAATCAAACTGCCAACCTCTGGTTCTACAGCCAGATACCTAAATCATTCAGTTATCCAGCCGTCTTACCTGTAGATTAGCTACAACAATAAATTCAGATTTACTATGTGAAATTTACTCATGTTAATGGGATTTTGAATGACTTTTACCTTGATCTAGGAAGTTGCATGGCTTTTAGATATGCACATGGTCTTGGGAGCACCTTTTCATTTTGCAAAGACCAAGTCCATGTAAGAGATATGGGCTATTGATGGGCACCCAGTAAAAGTGACTTGCAAAATTTGTTTAAAATTGCTAATTTGTTGATTTGTATTTGTACGAATATATGGCCCCTTGATTAAATGCAAATCAATCAGTTTTTAGTAATTTTTATTTGTTTATTTGTTGGGCTATAAAATGTCTCCAAGGTACCTAGAAATACCAAACTGACAGAGAAGTTCCCTCTGATTCTCCTCTACAATCCCTCCAAATGTGGAAAAGATTGGTTTTCTCAATCCAGTTGCTAAAGGACAATTTTTGGGGTGCTCATTTGGGGGGTGGTGTAACTCAGATGTCTGCAACAGAATCTTTACCAAATGTGGACGCTTGTAGAGAAGAGTTGGGAGAAACTTCTATGAAGATTTTTGATATTTCTAAGTGTATGGGGATACTTTTATGTGGGGAACTCTTTGAAGGTGTATAACTCAAATGTCTGAAGTCCAAACTTCAAAAAACACTCAGAGCCAGTAAAAAGGAGCCAGCAAAAGCTTCTGTGCAATTTTGGTGTCTCTAGATGCCTTGGGGGTCATTTTGAACAACTGAATACGGCTGTAGTCTAGGTCTGTTTCAAAATTAAATTGGGTTTTGTTGTTGTTTTTCATACAAATATAGAGGGAATAGTAGATTTTAAAGTTTGCTTTCAAAAGAGATTTGTGTTGTAGAATACGGTCAAAAACAAACAAACCCTAAAACAAATGAAATCACAAGTCTTAAGCTTTCCTATATTTGGCTATAAAGTAACCAGTAATGCATTCTGAATTTTAGTCTCATTGACATGCATTTGTCTTAGAGAATTTTAAGTAGCCAGACAAATCTTGCTTCTTCCTCCCTCTTTCACTTCGACATAAATCATCTCATTTTTTAGATCCATTATGCCAAAGTCAAAAAAGTGGCTCCTTATTTAATAAGTTAGATGAACTGCAATTCAGTTTTATGAAAAGTAATGGAGTGAGAGGCTCTTCAGCCTTGTTAATTGGGTTAAGTCAATTCAGCCTTCCATCCAAGCCAAGATATTCATTAAAAGAAATGCCACCCAATGTTACAGAGCAGTGAAGTAAAAAAGGATAGGTTTCACATTGGCCCTTAATAATATCTAATCTACATTAAAATCATTACTTAAAATTAGAAATAAGATGTGCATAAGAGAGCCAATAAGTGTGATGCTCCATGCTTCAGAATCAGTGTTCGTGCTTTGGGTCCATAGACAAGTATCACTGAAAATTATAACGATTCATGCTATTTGACTCAGGATCAAGAACTAACAGTGGAAGTAATTTCACAGCCCCATTATATTATATAGTATTTAAGTGGAGCTAGACCTTGATTCACCAGTAGTCACTTCTGATGGTGGTTAACCTCTGGTCATGCAGTTGGAGATCCCACTTATCTCATTATCTCTGACTTTAATGATACTGCCTGAACCTAAGGATGTTGGAATATAAAATATAGAGAGAGCCATATATTTCACCTTAGAGGAATACAGACCTGAAATATGGAACAGAACAATTTGCCAGAATTGGGAATCCATTCCAGATGAATACAGCATAAACAGACTTAGAGCATAACTCATGCAGAGGAAATAGGTAAGCTTGCAGTCTGTCCCTAACCCCAGTGCAGAAGGGAAAACAGTACAAATTTTCTCTTATTTTTAAATTCACCTTTGAAAAGTCATAAGCATTCATGTTCAGCTGCTGATCATCTCTCCATGTCCCCCATTGTTCTCTACAAACAGCTATCCTAATGGCATTATCAAATAGAGCCCCCACTCAGCACTCAAATCGCCATACAAATTGTGAGAGAGGTCCAGACTATGACCACGATAGGTAACCCAATTGCTTCCAATTGTCCCTCTCTGGGGTGGTTAAATTGTGTTTCTCAGGCAAGCTCCTGCATTGTTGGAAGTTCCATGTCCACTGTGCACAGTGAGCAAATTGCTTAGCATGGAGAGGGAGCTGTGAGGGGCACGACAATTGTTACTTTTATTTCTTATTTTATTTATTTATAATATGTCTTAGGCTGTGGTCACACCTGGGTTTCGATCCTGATCTTCTGAAGGTCCGGCTTTTCCTCTTCGTCCCATTTAAATGTGGGACAGGAGTTCTCACGTAAAAAAGCTGGGTTTTTTTAAATTTTAAAGTGCAGTTCAGCCCCCTTGGCCAGCAGGTGGTGCTACTATTTGAAAAAAAGGACCACTTTGCTGGGGGAAATTAATGCTTGTAGGACCAGATAGAGCTTCCTGTTTCTCCGAAGGTGAAAATAAATTAAAAAAAAAACACAGCCCATCGGCCCCAGGAATAGCCAAAAAAAGAAAGAAAAAGAAACCCGGATCATCAGCGTGGTCCCATGGCATCTGCTTCCTTAAAAGCTGGATTTTCAAAGCGAGGCAAAAAATTCTCTACCTCGTAGGTGAGTCACAGAAACCTCGCTTAAGGGATCATTACCGGGTTTTCTTTTTCTTTTCTTTTTTTTTTTCAAAAAGCCCGGTGGCCGTGGAGACAGCATTTTTGGACTCGGTTTATTTAGTAATTTAAACTGCTTTTAGAGGGACGTGGGGCCAAGCCCTTAGTTTGTTACCTGCTGGACAACTCTCCAGTTCCTCTAAGTAATGCTGGGATGACTGTCTGAAACACGATTCTCGTCAATGCATGGTGATGCCTTTGCTATGTTGTTATTTAGTAGGCAGGGTTTCCTTTCTTCAATAAGCAGGGATCCCATTTCCTGCTAGCTATGGCAAAGGACTTGATGATGATCTGAATGTGATTGCTTATCAAAGCTTAATGAGGAATTTAAAGGAGATAATAGTGCTCACTCCATGCTCATTTCCCTCCCATCACATACACCATGTCAACAGCACTTATGTTCCTTATGAGACCTTAGAAACCTTCTCCCTCAGAGTACAAGCACATTGATTAACAGGTATGGAAGAGGTCAATAGCCCTGACCAGGAGTGACATAGACCTTCCCTTCTGAGCATGTGCTAATAAAAGTGATCAACAAGCACTGTGGTACCTCCCTCCCTCCCTTCTGTCCCAGACACTAAACACCCTCTGCCCTTGGTATAACTGGTGTGCTAGAATTAATCATGTGTAGTCCGAACTAATTAGTCTTAAAACATAAGAGGAACAAGAACAAAGATTTATTTTAAAATGAATGCATCAACTACAGTCTTACTATCTTAAAAAAATTCTAACTAGCTTTAAAATCTAGGTCACAATAAACTTTCCACAATCAAGCACTTGAAAAGCACATATTATCAGCCTCTTAAGCAGTGCTTATGTAACAGTATTTGGTTCTACCTATCTACCTATCTAAATTGCATGTTTTAAGCACAAACTTATATAAGAAAGCATCAACAAAAGTGATCTAACCAAACTGAATGCTACAATCCACACATAGCAAATTCTTTTCACTAGGACCGGAATGGCTGTTGCTTGAAGAAATAAAGAAGTATTCAAATATCTCTTTGAAGCTAAATGAGACCAAGATCCCATATATATTTATCAACTGAAACAGGACATTCAGAACATAATGGGATTAGCTACAAATATCGACTTCTGATAACTCTAAATTAAAATGCAAATACATGAGATCAATGCATGTATTCACTCTTCCATCCTGTACAAACGTAACTCTACTACCTAAACTAAAGTGATAAGAGACTCATCCTCCAGGGAAACAGCAACTCCCACCTCTCCAGCTTCCCAGCTCTTTTTCAACCAAAATATTGATCACAGACACTTCCTGAGCAGTGGTTAAACTGTGGTACAGCAGTAAAGATTCTGCTCACAACTTAAGTTTGATCTCGAGGGGCTCAGGTAGCTGGCTCCAGGTTGACTCTGGTTGACTCAAGGTTGGTAGAATTAATCTCCAATGCCTAGATGGACATGATATAAGCAACACAAATTTGCTTCTCCACCTATTGAGCTGAACTAGATAGTCCATGGGGGTAATGCTTCAATTTTTATTTATCTCCTTATTTATTTTTGATTACAATTCATATGTGGCTCTCATATTAATGTTGCTGTTACATAATGTGTTTTCAGTGCCTTGCTAGCAATTTGGCTATAGAGGTTTCAGTCTCATTCCTCCCTCCTGTGCTGTTAGTCTCTCCTAGTATAGAAGTCTAGAGCTTACTAAAATCTCTACAGGAAGAAAACATTTCACTTTTAAAATATCCTCAATTGAATATGTGAGAGGAGTCGCTTTTCCAGAATGTATTTTCAACAAAACGTGCTTGAGGTTTTTTCCCCTAGCTAACATTTAATATGTAACATTCAGGCAAAGAATCCATATAAGAAGTACGCACATGGATTAGAAGCTTTTAAAGTGACTAGGAAACACTTCAGCCTTTGATAAGTGGGCTGAACTAGGTTTGACCTCTTCCGTGGTAATAACAAACCATATTTTGCTAGCAGTTTTCAGGGAGGTTATCAAAAGGTACTGTTTTCACTAGACAAAACTAGGAGCTGGGATATTTTTAAAGTGTTTCCTGTTCTTGCCAAAACTTAAAAGTGTGCATATGTACAACAAATGAATATTGGGACCAGCTGACAACTGAATAGCTCCCCCCTCCCAAATATTATCCTCTTTGTTTTAGAACTTGGATGAGTTAGAGCTGTCCTCTCGGCAACACCCTATAAATCCTTTCTGGCTTCCTTGCCCCAAAAGAGCTGACTAAGGAGCAATACGAATTTGTGCCTATGTTGTGCCCTGTCCAACACTGAGGTTAAAATATGTATACATCTTAAATGCATTACAAAATGTGTTCCAAAGAGATTTTCTTTGATTTATTTATTTTTGCAACTTTACCAAATGGAGAGTGGGAGAAATCTGATGAGTATAGCTGAAAAAAGAAGACAGTTGCTCCTATTTTTACATGGACGCTGTGGGTCCTAAGAAGTAAGCTGTACTCCTAGATTCATCACTAGCTTTTTGAGATGTACTGTATCCTAATATATGGTGTATATTTTATGGGAATGTGTTCGTGAAATGAATGCTGTGCCACAGAATTGAAGAAATACATAATCCAAAGTGTAACGTCCCAGTGACAGTCCTGTTGTTAGTCTAGAGCAGTGGTTCTCAACCTGTGGGTCCCCAGAAGCCTCCACCACTCGCTGTGCTGGAAGGGATTTCTGGGAGATGCAGTACAGGAACACCTGGGACCCACAGGTTGGGAACCACTGGTCTAGAGTCAGATACTGCAAAACCAACAAAGAGAATACATTTTAAAAACTAGCAAGTCCAATTTGGGACAATGTTTTCAAAATAAAAATTAACAAGTTCCTCTTCCCTGCAATGGTTTGACTCCAACCAAGGGGTTAGGCATTATTCAAATCGCTAAGAAAGCAGGGCACCAATGGAAGTGGGAAAGCATCAACAATGGCTTGTTGGAAGGTGGACAACCACTTCCACCATCCTTGTCATGAGTGTGACATTGTGGTGGGAGGAAGCAAAAGAGGTCACAATGGTTCTCTTACAATCTTAAATGGCAGGAGGACTTTAAGATCAGTTATTTCTATCGAAAGTGGAAACAAACACTTTGAACTCTGATCTGAGCCAGAATCCACTACAGTTATTTTACTTTGGAGAGATGTGTTGTGTGTGTTCATCTGTGTGAATTAGATGAAAAGAAAGCAGAACATGATCAGCTTTACCAGCTGGAGGAAATAATGTTTGTACATGTGTCTATAAGGACACCAGAGCTTTGTCATTCAGTCCTCACGACTGCATCCTCTGCATCCAATCATTGGGATCAAAGTGACAGAAGGCAAATATGGGCCCATTTCTAAATGACTTTGCAGAAAGAGGATGAATCAATACATATAAAACTATTATTTAAAGAGAAATCCACCTTTACTGCAAAAAATGTCCAGTCTGAACTTTTGATTTTTAAATGTCAATATTTGAAATGTTGCTTTTCTAAGGTGCAAAAAACGATCAAGGGAGATAAAGAAGTTGCCCTGAAAATGAGTGTGTTTAAAATATTGTTTGGAAAAATAGTTTTTGCTAGTTATCTCAAAACAATCAGGCTGCTTTCCAGCAAGACTGGAAACAAGTTCATGATATGATAACGTTGCTTTGAAGAATTTCTTTCATGCCTCCTAGTTTAGCATGAAAGTAAACTAAGTGTTGCAGTAGAAATATGTTGTACTGAGAATTGTTTATGAAAATATGAATATGGCATTTGTAAGCCCACTTTATTGTTTATCATATTTTGACTTTACAATATCCTGTAGTTAAAATACATTAGAGTTTTAATAGTCTGGTGCCTTAGTATCTTGGTACTATAAGATTCTGATATCATGACTTATTCCTAGAGTTTTGTCACTCAAGATACTTCAAGATTTTAGTCAGAACAAATGTAATAGTGGCACCTTGCCAGATATCATGTCACACACCCTTAGAACACCAATATCTTCAGGAACAATATACTTATATATTAAACACATTTTTTTTTTTTTTTAGATTTCCAAGCCGTTAGAGCAGTGGTTCTCAAACTTTTTTCTTTTATGTAAGCGTACATTGAGAATGCAGACTCACAGAGATAAGGTGAAGTAAAATGCACAAGTCTAGGATGAGCCCCGTGGTGCAGTGGTTAAATGTCTGTACTGCAGGTAAAACTGTGCTCACGACCTGGGGTTCAATCCCAGGTAGCAGGATCATGGTTGACTCAGTCTTCCATCCTTCCAAGGTCAGTAAAATGAGTACCCAGCTTGCTGGGTGGGGGCAATGTGTAGCCTGCATAATTAAGCTGTGAACCACCCAGAGACTACTTGAAGTGGTATGGGGCGGTATATAAACAGACCACTTTGCTTTGCTTTGCTTTTTCACTGCAGCTTTGCCAACAGCATTGTTTTCTGAATACACCTGCATCCAGAATTCTTCTTGGTTTCCTTCACAGTACTTTTGTTTTAAACTGCTCTCTTCGTTGATCTCAAGCAGATTTTGAAAAATTTCATTCGTCATTCCAGTAGGTTTATATTTCGGGTCGTAAGAAAACGGGTTTTTCATCCAGCTGTAGATGTTGTCAGAGACAATGTCGGGAAAATAATTAACTATGCTTCTTTCCAAACCTTGCAAGTGGGCAATAACAATTTCAAGGAAGTTGGTTTGAAGGTTGATCTCATTTGTTTTGATAAATTCTTGCAACCAAGGAAAGTTGGAGATATCTCTGCTCTCAGCACACGCTTTAAAAATATGTAAGTATTCTCTGCAAGGCTTTTATTTCCTCTAATTGTGCTCCTCCTTTCCCTTGAAGAGAAGTGGGGGTTTCATTCAGTTTTTCAAATATGCTGGAAAAGTATCCCAATTTAAGCAGCCAATTGACATCAGTTAATTGTTGGATAAAAGGCTCCTCTGCAAATGTGATCACTACAGAATCTATTAGTTCAAATAATCTGGCTAAACCTTTTCCTCTTGATAGCCACCACACTTCTGTGTGCAGCAAGAGGTGGAAATGATCCATACCTAGATCTTTGGTGGTAAATTTTAAAAGGTGTGTTTCAAGCGGGCGGCTCTTAACATGATTCATCATCTTCACTGCACCATCCAATATGACTTTTGAATCTTGTGGCATCCTTCTAGTTGCCAGGGAAAGCCAAATGAATGACACAGTGGCTACTGGTGGCATTTCCTGCCACTTGCTTCATCTTAGACACAGCTCCCTTCACTTTTCCAACCATTGCAGCTGCTCCATCGCTACAAACATCCACACACTTGTTCCATTTCAAATCATTTTTCTGTATACATTTGTCGATAGCTTTGAAAATTTTGTTGCCAGTGGTGTAAGTTTCAAGCACCACAATCATCAAAAGTTCTTCTATTTGCATTTCGAATGGATACGTCAAAAACACAAGAAGAACAGCAAGGCCCAAGATGTCAGTACTTTCATCAAGCTATAAATTAAAACATTCACAAGTTTTCATTCTTCTTATAAGCTTGTTCTCCACAGACTCTGAAATTGTGTAAATTTGCTTGCCTATAAAACTATTTGACAGCTGCACAGTATCAATCTTCTCAGCCATGTGTGGACCTAACATGCAAGTTACAATATCTTTTGTCCAAGGTTTAATCAGTGTTTTGGCAATAGTATGGGGGTTTCCAGCTTTTGTAATGCCTAAACTGACAATAAATGAAGCTTCAGTTATGTTTTCATTTTCGTTTTTAGAAATTCTCTCCTGAAGAGATAAAGTGCAGCATTTGAAGATTTCTTTACTTTTATGTTCTAAATCTGGAATGATTACATTCCAGATGTCTTTTTAATTTGGATGGAGCCAAGCATCCAATAACAACAATTTTATGACAGTTAACACATTGCCCTTCTGGTGCCTGTTTCTTCCCAACTGACATGGGAACAACATCAAACAACATGAGGTAGCTAGGATCATATTTTCTTATTTTTCCTCATATTTCCTTTTGGTTGTGAGTTGCCTTTCTACAAACTGAGGCAGACAATCTTGGATGGCTTCAGTTCGCCGGTGTATGCTGGGATATTTCGTCTCCTCACATGATGCTGGTTGTCATTGAATCAGGCGCTACAGAAGCTTCAGCGAGTTCACTATCTTTCCACTAAGGATTTGTGGCACCCCATGAGGAGTCAATACTTCCATTGGATTATGCATCACTATCTTCTGAGCATCTTCAACAAGAAGGGCTGTAGCAGCCACAGCTCACATGCAAGCAGGCCAACCTTTAGCTACTGGATCCAAAACGTTAGAATAATATCCGACAGATCTCCAAGTAGCTCCTTATCTCTGAGTTAAAACTCATGAAACAAACCCTTATTCTCATGAATGTACAAATGGTAGGGGTTTTGAAGGTTTGGGAGGGCTAAAGCTGGAGATTCCATTAATGCTTTTTTCAAGGCTTAGAAGGCTGTCTGCATTTCTTTCATCACAGCTCCACTATGTTTTCCAGTTAAACAATTAAAAAGTAGTAAAAAGAATATAAATCACCACACTCTCACCATTTGGCTGGATCACTTCCCTTAAAGGTTGCATACTGGCTACAGGATCTCGTTGTTGTCCAGAGCATTTTTGGGAAGGGGAAATAGCAGCAGAGATTGCCTGGTGTTGCCCTGGGGTTAATTGTCATAATATCCTCAATCCCTCTTTATCAGATAGTCCTTCCCTCAGTAAGGCTGCAATGAGAGCCTTCATTTCCAAGTCCTTCTCAAGTTCCTCCACTTTCATCCGTATCTTCTGAACATTTGGAGTAGAGTCCTGTAGAGTTAAAGCTTCAAAATCTCGGTCAATCTCATTGATCAGCTCACCTAGAACAGCATCAGCCTTTCCACTAGGTGATGTTTCAGGCTTTGTAGCCATAGGAGAAACAACCTGTTCCTGGGACCCAGCAGAGGAGAAAGATAGAGAAGAGGAGAAAGATGTAACTGTTGGACATGCGTCTGGTCCTCCTGATGGTCCTGTTAATGTAATAGGGTCAAACCATGGAAAACCCATAGAAGTCCCTGGTTGTTGTGCCACTGGAGGGGATAAAGGAGAATAGAAATGATAATAAGCAAATGGTGGTGGGGGGGGGTTCAGGGTCCGAATCAGGAAGCACAGGGGCTTCTTTTGGCATTTTCCTTCAGTTATCTCCTGGCAGGTCCGGGTTTTACCTGTAAGAAGGGAGGGTAAAGCACCAAGCACACCACAATAACCTAAGTCCAGAAATATTTATTTATCTTGCAAGATAAGGAGAATATAGGGGATTAATATCCAAAGACTATGTCTCATCGGAGGCCACATTAAAAAATTCTTATATAGGATTTTTGTTGCATATATTGTTAATCTTTATCCAAACCAATAAGTTTTATGTGCTGTCTACTAGCAGGTGTCTTCTAAGTATTTTCTAATAACTAACTTAATACTTTCTAGCAATATGATCAAAGGGTAAATCTATATACTAGGCCATTATGCTATTCTTGTCTGGGGTTAGTGTTCGTTCGAACTCCCCTCCTTTGTGTAGGCATGTCACAATTTCTCCAGGTGTTCTCCAGGTTCTTATCATCAGTTTTTCTCATTTGATGATAAAATGAGAAAGGACAAGTCACATCCCACTGGATCTTCAGGACAAGTCACATCCCACTGGATCTTTCCACCTCCCAAGGGCGAACTCAGGTGTAACTAACTTGCAGTTTCTAAATATTGTTTCTCTCCTAACAAAGAGACATCCATATTATGATTTTGATTTTACAACATTCTTATAGTTTTTACTACAGGGTGGTATTTGGCATCTGAGAGATCAGTCCTGGAGCACCCCCCCAATTATTAATGGGGATCTGACTTTTGGAGCATGCATTGAAATTGCTTACCTAAATGTTTTCAAAATAAAGAATTCATACATGCTGCAAGTGTTATTTGTTCTTCAGTAGAACAGATACCACAAGGTGGGTGTTGATATTTATATTTACATCTAAATATACATTGTTACATTGATTTAAAAGTTTAGCCTCTAGCCTTTTAATATACAACAGAAATTGTTATAATCATCTGTGATTTTCCTTTCCCCTCAAATAGTTATGATGACTATGTATTACTAATATATTTCACTAAATGTCACTGTAATAAATGGCCTATAAAACATTTAATTTCATACAATATCTTTCTTTAAAATATCAGAGTGAAGTAAGTTACAATTTTAATATATTTTTCAAAATGTCATAATTTGTAAACCTGTCAGGAAACCCCATAAACCCACTTTCATTATGTGTAACTCAGCAAGTCCTTTGAATAATATGGTGCTTTCATTAAGGCACATAATTAGAACTGTAAAGAAAAAGATATTAAAATCTCTATTTCTTCAGGCTAAATAATCCCTAGTCATAAAAGAGAACTATAACCATTTGTATATTTGAGCAGTAAACACTGGAAACAATATTTTAATCTGTATACATAAATTTCAAAAATAGTATTGACCTTGTTTTGGTGGAGAAGTGATTTTCTACTGTTGGTACAGGAGGTTGAAAACCGTCAGTTATGTTCACTTACAAGCTTTGTGATGATGGTCTTCAAAGGAGGTACTAGAACAGTATTAAAATTAGCCAGGTAGGGATTTTTTAAAAAGCGGTTAATTTGAAAGTGTGAGCAGGAAGAGAATAATAAACCTGTCTCTGCCCATGGCCATCTCCATGGTTAGAGGGGCTTTCTGAACAAGAGAAAGTCTCTTATCTGTGAATCCTCTCCACAAGACTGAAAGCCCTAATTTTTCAAAATTTCTGACCACAAGAAGGGACAGTGACAGTTGTGAGTCATCCATCTTATAGTCTGCTTTGGCCTCTTGCCACCCTGGTCTGAAATAGGCTCATAAGATGAACAATGGCCTGATAGGGTTGTTAGGTAGACAACAGTATAATTCATTTCATTATTCGTTATTTGTTTCATTCCTTAACGAAATGAATAACGAACCCCACTCTGGAAACAAAATTCCATTTTGTTTCTCCATAGAAATGCATTAGACCATTCCCAGGGGGAAAACCTGTTCCCCCCATGCCCCAGCAATCAGCAGTAGTGCAGGATGGGGGCTACCCTACAGCTAACTGATCAGGACTTTTTCTAAAAATCCCTGGTCAGCTGTAGTGTGGGTCCCCTGCTGGGCTTGCAGGAAAAAAAAGAATTTTTTTTTTAAAGCACCAAGCACCAGGTGTGCTAGAGCTGGTTGGGGCTTTTTAAAAAAAGCCCCGATCAGCTGTAGTGCGGGCCTCCTGCTGGGCTTGTAGGAAAAAAAAGAAAAGAAAAATAATTTTCTTTAAAAAAAGCACCAAGCACCAGGCATGCTAGAGCTGGTGGGGCTTTTTTTTAAAAAAGCCCCAATCAGCTGTAGTGCAGGCCCCTTGCTGGGCTTGTAGAAAAGAAAAGAAAAGAAAAATATTTTTTTAAAAAAGCACCAAGCACTGGGTGTGCTAGAGCTGGCTAGGGCTTTTTAAAAAAAAGCCCCAATCAGCTGTAGTGAGGGTCCCCTGCTGGGCTTGCAGGGTTGGGTTTGGCACCGACTGCAAGGTGGTAACCTTCGCGGGGAGGAAAAGACCCCCCGCACACCTGAGAGTTCAAAGTCGCTGGCTGCCTCATTCTAAGGCTGGCTCCGGTGCTGAGTGAGGCAAGGCAGGCTGGGCCGGGCAGTGGGGGGGAGTGGGAAGGGATGTTGCCGCTTTGGTCCTGCCACCTCTCCACTTCCTCCTCCTCCTCCCATTCCGGGGAGTGTCCATTCCTGCTGCCGTTGCGCTGAACACAGGGTGTACTAGAGCTGGTTGGGGCCCAGAATCAGCTGTAGTGTGGGCCCCCTGCTGGGATTGCAGAAAAAAGAAAAATTAAAATTAAAATAAATTTTTAAAAAAGCTCAGAGAAACCCAATATTAAGAATTGAGAAAAAGCCCTTTGTGTGGAAAAAGTGGGCAAAATGTGGTATATTTACCATAGATAAATTAATAGGCATAGATGATGATTTTCTACCTTTTGCCATTTTACATTCTAAATATAACTTATCTGCAAATACACAATGACAATATCTTCAGCTTCAACACCTTTTGGTGTCTGTTTTTGGCCCATCTGCAACTACCAGGACTTTTAGAGGTAATTATTGGATCGAATGGAAAACCTAAACCAATAACTATAATTTATAAATACTTAATAGATTTTTATAAAATAGATACTCAAGAACCTAAAGATGTTTGGAATAGGGAATTAGAAAATGAAATACAAGTTAAACAATGGAAAGTTGTATTGGACTCTATAAAAGATGTTTCCCTGGATTTGAAATTGGGAATAATCCAACAAAATATAATATTCAGAATATCTTGGACCACACAACGACTGTTTAGAAAGAAATTGATAAATTCATACAGATGCTGGAGATGCAATAGTATAAATGCTTCCTTAATGCATATGCTTTGAAAATGTCCAGTAATATACCTATTGTGGATGGAAGTTCTTGCCTATATTAATAAAGTTTTGGGGAAATCTTTGTTATTTGAGGATATTCATGTTATCTTAAATTATAGAGATGGGCACGAAATGAACAATTTTTTGTTTCCATTTTCATTTTTTCATTTTGTTACGTAATGAAATGACAAACAAATTTTGTCTCTAAAATGAAACAAAACGAGCAGAAACACCAGAAATTTTGTCGTCCGTTTCGTTTTCATTACGGCAATACATTGAACTGCTTTAAATGCTAAAAAAAAATCACAAAAAATCAAAATAAATGGTAACAAAATGGTAACAAAACGAACAAAAACAAAAACAATTTTTTGCAAAAATTCGCGAAAAACAGAAACGAACTGAAACGGACCCCCTAAACGACAAACGACAAATGAAATGCCTTTTTTTTAATTCGTGCCCATCTCTATTAAATTATATCCCCACTGTATGGGGTCTAACTAAAGGTCAACGAAATTGGATTTTGAGAGCTCTCATGGTGGCAAAAAGTCTTATATTAAAAGCCTGGAAGGATAACCATCCTCCACCCTTCACACAATGGTCAGAAGTAGAGATGGGCACAAAATGAACATTTTTTTCATTTCTGTTATTCGTTATTCATTTTGTTACGTAACAAAATGACAAACGAAAATTGTGATGAAAATGGAACAAAACAAACAGAACCATGAAAATTGTGTTTGTTACATTTCGTTTTCATTAATGGCGGTGTGCAATGAAATGAGCTGTATTAAATGTTAAAAAACACCCTGGACATCCATAAAAATGCAGCAATAATTATTTATACTGTCTGATAATACCTACCAGAGGGAGTGAGGGTCCTTAAAAATGTGCATTTATGTCTTTTCTCAGATCGCTGTATTTTTTTTCCTTTAAGGGGAGTTAGGGGACATCGACCCAAAATGGCTCCCAGATGCGTAATATTCATTTCTTGGGTATTAAAACACCCCGGACATCCATAAAAATGCAGCAATAATGCGATAATTATTTGAAATTATTACCTACCAGGGGGTTGGGGTCCTTAAAACGTTTGTTTTTGTCTTCTCCCATCACAATGTATTTTTATTTTCCCTTTAAGGATGACAAAATGGATGTCACCACTCCAGCCACAACATGGAGGCAAGCCATGTGATGGGACCATGTAAATTCTTGGACAACTTCAACCAATAGCATGCCCAGGTTGCAGACTGGGCAGGTCTGGCAGCCACAGAGGGCATAAAAAGCTATGGCAGCCCCCGTCCTCCTTGCAGTCCCCGGTGGGAGCTAGGGTGGGATTGCTGTCTCTGCGACTCTAGCTTCAGTCCTGCAGCCTCCCTGTGTGCATGTGTGTGTACCTCTTGGTGAGTACCCTCCCCTGCCCTGCAGTGCAGTCACTCTGTGGCTGCCTTGCACCCTGGGCAACGCCCGCCGCTGCCTTTGCAGCCTCCCTGCATACCTAGTCTATACTGTGTCAATTTTTTTGTGTTTTCCCTCTGGTCTGGGGCGTTGGGGGATGCCCCCACACAGAAATACTTTAAAAATCACGCAAAAGCGGGTAGAAACAAAAAATGAAAAACAAAAAATGAAAACGAAATTTTTCCAAAAATTCACAAAAAACGGAAACGAAATGAAACGGACCTCTCAACGACAAATGAAAAACTGAATTGCCATTTTTTTAAATTTGTGCCCATCTCTAGTCAGAAGATCTGTGACAACTAGCCTCATTTGAATGAATCTCATATAGAAAGCAACTACAAGAGGATATCTACATAGATATATGGAAGCCCTTTATTGACTCTTAAATATATAAGGCAATTTATAATGGATGTATTATATGATCTTATGATGTATTGATCTTTGCTTTTTGTCTCCTTGTTTTTGTTTCTTTAAATGTTTTTCTTTAATGTAGTTTATGTTATAGTATGTTAAATTTTCAAAAAGTCAAAAAAAAAGTTTTTTAAAAAGTGCAGATCACGGGGCGCGGTATCGCTGGTTGGGGCTTTTTTTTTAAAGAAGCCCAGAATCAGCTGTAGTGTGGGCCCCCTGCTGGGAGTTTGTAGTAATAAAAAATAAAAATAAAAATAATAGATATAAGAAAAGCACCCCAAAAAACAAAGTGAAACGAATTACAAAATGAATTTGTTTTTTCAAAAATTGTTTTTGTAATAAACGAAATGAACTGGGGCAAGGAGAAACAAAAAACAAAACAAAACACCATTTTGGCATTTTGTGCCCATCTCTACTGGTTTGGACTGAGGATATATAGACCCATTGAATGGATTTGATTACATTTCAAATTGAATCAATGAAATATTTGTTTTGTTTCATACACATTGTGACCAATGATGTTTCCTGTTGTAAATCATTTATTTTTTTCCTGTCCCTCATCCTACATACCCAAGTGAGTCTCAAGCTTTGCTGATTTATTTTGCTTCTAATATTCCCAAACAGAACAAAATTAGGTTTGTTACATTTCATTTTCGTTAATGGTGACACGCAATGAAATGAGCTGTTTTTAAATGTTAAAAAAAGTCCTGAATATCCATAAAAAAACCAGCGCTAATTATTTATTCTGCCTGATTATACCTACCAGGAGGGTTGGGGTCCTTAAAACGTGCATTTATGTCTTTTCTCAGATCGCTGTTTTTTTCCCCTTTAAGGGGAGTTAGGAGACATCGACCCAAAATGGCTCCCAGATGCCTAATATTGATTTCTTGGGTTATTAAAATGCCCTGGACATCTGTAAAAACACAGTGATAAATATTTGAAATTATTACCTACCAGGGGGGTTGCAGTCCTTAAAACGTTTGTTTTTGTCTTTCTCCCATCGCAATGTATTTTTTCTTTTCCCTTTAAGGATGACACAAAATGGATTCCAGCCACAAGATGGATGCAAGCCATGTGATGGGATGATATAAATTCTTGGACAATTTCAACCAATAGCATGCCCAGGTTGCAGACTGGGTAGGTGTGGCAGCCACAGAGGGCATAAAAAGCTTTGGCAGCCCCCGTACTCCTTGCAGTCTGCGGTGGGAGTTAGGGTGGGATTGCTGTCTCTGCAACTCATTACTTTAGGCCAGCCAAGCAGGTGTGTGTCTCTGTGTTCCTGCTGGCTGCAGCCTGGCTCTCAGGGGAGAGAAAGAAGAAATTTCTCTTGCAGCCTCCCTGTGAGCGTGCGTACCTTTCGGTAAGTACTCTCCTCTGCCCCGCAGTGCAGTCACTCTGCGGCTGCCTTATACCCTGGGCAATGCCCGCCGCTGCCTGTGCAGCCTCCCTGCATACCTATTCTATACTGTGTCTCTGCCAGGATCATTTTTTGAGTGTTTTCCCTCTGGTCTGGGGCATTGGGGGACATATACGCATGGATTGTTTTAAGTTGTGCAAAGAATGGGTAAAAACAAAAAATGAAAAATGAAAAGACAATTTTTTTTTTCAAAAAATTCACAAAAAACAAAAACGAACCGAAACAAATCTGCAATGAAACATGAAAAACCAAAATGTAATTTTTTCAATTCGTGTCCATCTCTAGTTGCATCGTACATTATGAAACCACCACTGTAATGGCATCCCAGCAGACTGAAGAAAAGCAATATCTCATTGGAAGGATCCCAGCATGGAAGCAAACAAGAAGTTGGCCACATCTCCTCTATTCTGTATCAGGTCCTCCATCCTTTCAGGCAAAACAGCAACAAATATCTTGTCCTCAACTGATGTGTAACTACAGAGTTGAGTCTCAAAGCTTACTTAGTAAAAGAATACTTCATATAACTGAGGTGCATCTTCTAATGTGGTAGTAGCGAGGGAATGGTGAGAGAATCTTTCAGAGCTGCAACAATGCCTATACTGGAGCAAAAAAGTATGTACAGAAAAGCTAATCTTTCAAGCAGTGAATTGAGTCTTTAAATGAGACTGAACCATCTGCTTATTTAAAAGAGAAAGAATTACAATTGCTAGACTGATTAGTTTGTAATGATTACAAGGCTCGTTTCTCTAGTGCAGATATCTGCTGTCACCTTGAGATAGGCAGAGTTATTATTCTCTTGCAAACCTAAGTGCAACCAGTAAAACAAAGCACATTCCTTTGATGCTGAAAAGTGTTTTGCTTTGTTCCCGTGAGAAACAAAATTCCTACTCTCATGAATAATTTTCTCTCTGCTTTATCCAGTCACCCTGTTCTACATAAAGCTGCTGTGTTGTGTGCTGTATTATGCACCAAGACGGTATAAAAAGCTGGAGTCAAAGATGTAGACTCTGAAGTGTGTGTTAAACAAGTTGGATCTACCCACCCTCCTTGGCCTTACTATATTTAACATAACATAAGTATGAAGGAAATATAATCCTCCAGATGTAACAACTCTCATTAGCAGTGCTGGTTGTGGCTAATGAGAGTTACAGTTTAATAGTATTTGGATCTTCTCTCCTGCTTTAGGTCAGGGTTTTTTCCCTAACTAGGAAACATTATCTCTGAGGAAGTGAACTTGTCCACAAAAGCTCATATTAAAATATAGCAGTTAGTCTTTAAGGTGCCGAAACATTTTTGTATTCATTATTTTTTCCTTTTCTTTTTGCCTGATATGCAAACAGAAACCAGCACAGCTACCTCTTCTAAAACTAGGATATATTAGTTACTGTGCATTCAAGAATGGACATATTTTCCACCATTCTTCCTGTTAGATAAAACTTCTCGATTTGTGTCTAGGCGCAAAGTGAAGGTTCAGTGAATTGTACTGTGGGTATATTGTTTGAATATCTCCCTGGTTTGAGTAGAGCTTGCTAGTGTGTTCTCATCAATCCTTGTGCTATTTTAATAACATAAAGGTTCTGGAGTTAACAAATTCTATATTTTCATTATATTAAATACTCCCTGTCATCTGTTCTTAACCTAGAGTTGATTAATTGCAACTTTTGATCAAATGTCTCCTTATAATTCATTATATTTTAAACTTTAAACTCACAGTATTCTGTAATAAGCATATCCGATCTCACCTGATTTCAGAAGCTAAGCAGGATCGGCCCTGGTTAGTACTTGGATGGGAGACCGCCAGGGAATCCCAGGTGCTGCAGGCACCTGGAGTAGGAACTGGCAAGCCACTCCAGTATTCCTGCCAAGAAAACTCCATGGACATGGGGTCACGAAGAGTCGGTCACGACTGTAATGACGCCACACACACACACACACACACACACACACACACACACACACACACAC
>JAHTLZ010000237.1:56774497-56798136 GCA_023846285.1 Phrynocephalus versicolor
CCATGTCCATGGAGTGTTCTTGGCAAGAGTACTGGAGTGGTTTGCCAGTTCCTACTCCAGGCACCTGCAGCACCTGGTATTCCCTGGTGGTCTCCCATCCAAGTACTAACCAGGACCGACCCTGCTTAGCTTCTGAAATCAGGTGAGATCGGATGTGTTTAGGGCATACAACTGCCCTAAAAGACAATATTTAAGAGTAAGAACAGCAAATATATAAATATTTTTTTAAAAAATTAAACAAGTATAATATTAAGCACACTAAATTAAAAAATTACAAAGACACATTGTTGACATCATCTCTGGGACTCAGCCAATGCTGAGGTTTCTGCTGCTACTGCTGCCTTAAGATTTCACTACAGGTTTTTGGAGTTTTGTGACATCACAGGGGCTCATCTCTCTGCTTGCAGATAAAAGGGTCTGCTACCACTGCTGTTGGGAAGAGAGTGTTGTGAAACCAGATGAACTTGCTAAATGGGCTTGAGTCTGGATGATATTGGCAACAAACTAGGGGGAAGCCAGTGGATGGCAAAGGAATCTGGTGGAAGTTTGCCTTCTGAAACCAGCTGCTGGAACCTTGGTGAATAGAGGTGGATGGAAGGCTGGGCATGTGTGTGTAAATGACTGGTGAAGTGAATGGAAGCTGGCTTGCATTCCATGGAAATGACACTGGTGTGTGTGTGTGTGTGTGTGTGTGTGTGTGTGTGTGTGTGTGACCCAAACATTCAGGAACTGGGGATGGCTGGCACACCATTGACTGGGAGATGGCCAAGTGTACTCAAGAGTACAATGCTTTGCCTTTCTATACAGTAGATGGGCTTCTTCTGTGATCATCCCCTGTACACTAACTAACAGGAAAAAAGAACACCAGCTTCTGTATAAGAATTTAACAAGAAGAACAAAAATAAAAATATATATTCATCAATACATTTCCAATGAGCTTGATCCCATTACCAATAGAAATGGGATTTGAATGAGGTTTAGTAAGTCTTAATTCATTTTATTTAAAGGGATCTACCATGACATAAAAAAAAACCCTTCTTTTTTCCACTGGACCTGTGTTTTTCTATTCAGGATGGTGTATTTTAATTTCTTTGCCAGCAGCTGCTTATTTTAACTCGGTTATGACTCACAGTTTTATGAATCACCTTGTACTATGTGCACTCGTGGGTCAAGGGAAATTGCTCTTGTTTTCTTTGTTGCTGTGTTAGTTTCTCTCTTTTTGTACACACATGTATACACACACACACACATCCACATCTCTCATCTGGCAGGGAAAGATAAATGAGTATGAGGAAGACTCTTTTTTTGGCAGCCCACAGTAAAGTGAGATTCTTTTACCCCAGTGGCTCTTCAGAACAGGAAACGAGTAGGACAAGTGAGACTGCACCATTGTCTCCTGGAAGGGAGGAAAATATGAGACGGGAGCAGCAATGATGGTTCCCCCCCCCACTGCCTTTTTTTTTTCTTACCCATCTTGAATTGTTCTTGGGAGTGGTAGCAACTTTCTTCCTTGTCTTACCTTATTCATCCCAACTATCCCTTCCCATGTAGTCTTTTTTGGATCAAAGTTGAAGATAGGCAGAGAGGAGGGGGTTCTGCTGCTGGCTTGTCCAGCGCCTGGACTACATTGCCTCCCCCCTGAGAGGAAGGAGTGAGACTTCCAGATGAGTCTCACGAGGCTTGCAGGGGGTGTAGCTCACCCAGATTTATACATGCAGCACATGGCCCACATGGTCTCTTCCTGCTGGACCACCAAATCACCCAACCAACTGCTGCCTCATGGTATACTAGTGTGGCATGTTGTGGTCACCCATGGGGGCCAGATAGAAATTTTTGCCCTGCTCCTCATATTGGCTCATGGAAGGGGCAGGGATTTTTGTCTCTCCCACACTGGTACTGGTGGTGTGGCAATGGCCACAGGCAGGTAGTGCAAAGAATGGAGGCATTAGGTGAGTCCCAAATGCTGGACCGCAAGGCCACACCAACCCCTAGGCCCTTCATATCCTGAGATCCCAGAGCTTGGGGCTAGGAAGCATTTAAACCCAACTGGGGGGCAGGGACCGGCCACCTGATGGCACCCGGCCCCATGAGGGCAAATGGTCAGCTCAGCTGGCCTGGGGGGAGCGGAACATGAACAGAACCCCCTTGGGGCCATAGAACGAACTCACCTGACAATGTCCCCAGCAACACAGCAGCCCCCTCCACTCTTAATATGAAAGAGCAATGTTAACCTTTAATAAAGTGTGGCCTGATGGCTTCAACCCAACACACTTTCTCACCTCTTCATTCTTACCTGAGTGGGCCAATGCAGGAAAGACCAGCAGGGCTTGCTGGGATACCAGGCAACAGACAGAAATCCCTACATATCACTTCCCTTCCTCTCTCCCCTCTCCTGTGTGTTTCTCTCTGTGTGAATGATTGAGCATGTGTGTGTGTGTGTGTGTGTGAGAGAGAGAGAGAGAGTGAGTGAGTGAGTGAGTGTGAGAGAGAGAGAGAGAGAGAGCACAAGCACTAAGGGCAGGGCAAGTGGGCACTGAACAATGCCTTACATGCAATGATTTTAAAAGTCAGTGTAGCCCCCTCAACAGAGGTATAATGCTTCACAACAAATTAAATGTTTTCCCAGGAGGGGACACACACTAATCCAAGTACCATGTGACTACCATGTGCTTTCTAAACTGATAACATTTAGAATGGAGCTCACTGTGAGACAAATGCAAGTGTAAACAAGCCAATAGTTCAGTAAGGCAATTGCAGTAGAGCAAATTATTTTATGTGTAGACAGTGTCTCATTCCAGAAGAATAATGGATCAGTCTGATACCCAGAGCCAATGAAAGAACCTTGTCATTCCTTACATAGCTGTTGTGTCTGAAAAGCTTAAAAGGATTTTACCACCTACCCATTCACTTCAAACCCATAAACACTCTAAAGCAGAGACTCGTCCACCCAAAAGACCAGGCACCAAAGCACAAGAGGAACAATAATGTATATCTAATCCAATGCAGCAAGGAGTGTTCAGAGCATTACATTTGAGAAACCAAACAGCCACTAAATTAAGGAGGATGGCCCACCACATGGGAAGCAACAGCTCAGGACCAGAATCAGCAGTGTACTTTCATTTGAAGGACAAAGGACACACATTCAAAAATGAGAATGTACAAATATTAGACAGAGAAGATAGGTGGATTGAGAGAGGGGTCAAGGAATCTATTAATGTGTCTATTGAAAATATCTCTCTCATCAGGGGTGGGAGACATTTAGCATGCTGCCCTTTCATTGATGCCCAGACAAATCAGAAACACCACACCTTCACCAGGAAGGCCACTGCTAATAACCTGTACTTGATGGGTGTTAAGAAGGGTTGGATAGGTTTGACTTTCACAGACCCCAGGCTATTGTCCAGCTAACAAGCTTATTCAGACCAGGGTAGGGTGAAACCAAGGTGAACTGTAATGCCTCACATCAACTTTCCTCAGACTGAAGAAGCTACTTGGATGAGTAGTGAAACGTTTTGATGTCGTAGGAAAAGAAGTCCAGTTGTCATAACTCAACTCCCAGGGCTATAATATTCTCTCAGTGTTAGGGTGTGATCACATGGATATATAGAGCACAATCTGAACCACACATGAAGTGAAAAAATAACAATCCTAACTGAATCACTGCAGGGATTCTATATTTGGGGTCCAGTCTAGAGAAATTCCCTGGGACACAGTAGGGTCATTCTGAGGATGACCACTTTTATTAATGCAGCTCCTTCTGGTGTGATCAAGTGCACAGCTTTGTAGCTGCCTTATTATGCCTTGAATGAATAGCCCCTTCTCATTACCTGTGTACAAAACAAAAATTTGGCTCCCCCAGTGGCCCAATGGGTTTTCCAACAAAGCCCTACTTATTGCTGTACAATCAACACTGTCAACTGTCCATGGTCCCCATTATTCAGATTAAACACAAACATGTCACCGTCTTAAATCTCTTGAGACAGGTTTAAACTATTTTGGTTTTTCTAAATAGAAACCAATGCTCTAGATGCACAGGTTCTTGAATGGCTAGATAGGTTAAGAAATTACTCAACAACCATAATTTAGCAAACAAAAATGTTAAACTTTATTACCTGCTTTTGGACAGTGGAGATTGTGGAATGGCTTCCAAAGATTCTGATTTTTAGATAGCACCGACTTTTACTGAAAAACCTTCAACAGACAAGTGGCACAGCTGTGAAACTGTTTCTGAAGATATTAATATGGGATTAGATTCGATATTCATTAGTTTTGTGATAAAAAGTTATATGGATGCACTTATTGTTGGAACCTCAGGAAATTCTTGGCTTTGCACGTTAGATTTCACATTTTAAAATGACTGTTCTTCTATAACTCTCCTCCTCTTCTAATTTCTCTGCATATATTTTGATACACCATTGCTATAAATGTATCAGCAGTTGCTTGTTGGGGCTTCTGAATAAGAAGCAATATAAGGGAACACTACAAAACTTTCATTCTATTGGAAGTGTCATTCAGCTTGATATAATTTGCAAAGAGAACAGAGAAATGTGTATACTAAAAGATTCCTCTAAAGTCTTAGCAGCCTCTTCAGAGAATTATTCAGTGGGAACAATATATTTGCATTTTTGTACTATTTTTGAAGTATGAAAACCACAAAGGGATTTTAATCTCCAAAGTACTCTCTGGTTACACATTTAAACATATAATAAAATCAAAAGAGGTGAATAGATTCCTCCATCTGAGACGTAATTTGTCTTCAAAGATTGTTTGAAACAAAAATGTTTCCAATTTTTGAAGATTATATAAGAATATACAAATTGCTTTTCAGCAGAAAGGAATCTTATCTTCAGCGTTTGTCTTCCTTTATTTCCAGGAGATGTTTGATCTTGGAAACTTCCTGCTGGAAGATCAGTTTCTACTATTTTATCAAGGACTGAAATTATTGTGGGTCATAGTGATGGGTTAATGTGTCACTATAAAAAATTACCTTAGAGATTAAATTTCTTTTGAGTAGGACAGGTACTTTTAAGACCATGTGAAAAATGTAATTTGAAGGCATATGTTCCTCCTGCTGACACCTTGCACAACAGATTAGTTTAAAATTGATATGGATTTGCCAAATTTCCATTTCTTGCTAGAAGCTTACTGTCCCGCAGATTTACATGCACACATACACATTTCAAGGGAATGAAAAGTAGATAATGCTGTGCATAAAAGGGAAGGAACTTCAAAATGGACTCATTTAGAAAAGGGCATTTAGCACTCTGGATGTTTTAAGAAGGTGAAAAGCTGGTATTGTAAAGTTATTGTAGATGCTGGCAGTTGCTATTTTCTGGCCTCCTTTTTTCCCTCCACTTTCTCCTGACTGGGAAGGAGTGTTTTTATCAGGGTTCAGATTTACTAACTGTTTCTACTTTTTCAATGTGCATGTTCATGTCTTAAGGATATAATAAAGAATAGCAATCTACTCTATGACACAGTAGGACGCTCATAAGAACAATGCTAGTGGATTACATCAACTTCCCATTTCCTTTAGCATCTTTCTGTTCCCAAAATGGACAGCCAAAAATGCCTCCAAGAAGTGCATAATCAGGGCTTGGGGGCAATCTCTCTCTCTCTTTCTTGTCTCCTAGCAACTGGTTTTCCATAGAATGTTGCCTTTGTAAATAAGTTCATAATCAATCCCCCTGAGTTTGTGCACTGCTGGAGAGTGCAAAAATTGGAAACAAAGTGGGCCCACTGAGAAACACAGAGGGACATGCCCTCATCAGTGTGTTGAGGGAAATTTCAACAGCTGTACATCATGTAATCATAATCATAACTATAATCAGAATCAGAATCATCAAAAGAATCCCAGTTCTAACAACAAGCTAGTAAGAATGGGCAGTGCTAGGGATGTGACAAGTAAACAAAAAAATAATAATTTCCATCCCAAGACATAACCTTAAGAAACTTCCAAAGCTTTATGGGCCTCTAGGGAAATATCAGAAGCTTGTGTTTATCACAGCTGGTATTTTATCCCAATTAAAAGTTAATTCCAGAGTGGAACTAAACAATTATTGACAATCATATCAAAATTCTTTGGAGTATCAAGTACAGTGGTACCTTGTATAAAGGAATTAATTCTTTCCAAATGAAATTTTTTAAATGTTCTTTTATACAAATTTCCCATAGGAATGCATTGAAAACAGAGTAATTTGTAATCACAACCATTTTTATGTTGTATGGATTCGCCCCATAGACGATTCTGTTAAGCAAATTTCCCCTATCACCAGTTTTTTTATGTTGTACAGATTTTATGTTATACAAACCATTTGTTATATGAGGGTCCACTGTATAAGTATTTTCATTGTTGCAATAATATCAGACAACATCTGCTTGTCTAATTCGACAAGCTTTATTTCTCTACATTGATTCTAGATTCTATAAACACAATATTACTTCAAAATGATATACAAATCTAAAATCTTGCAGCTATAGAAAATTGGAGGTATGAATACTCAAAAATGTATGAAAACTAAAGTTCCATTATAGTCAAATACCAAGTCAGACTTCAATCAGAAATAAAATAAAATGCCTTTTAAGAGTGAAAAAGCACAACGAGAATGTTTCAATTACAGTTAAAAATGCAGGAGTTTATAGCCTAAAATGGTACACTGAAACAGCAAAAGGAAGAGAATACTGCTCCAAAACATTAAAATTCTTAAAAATAAGAATATACAAAAAAAAAACCTTTCTTAGCCATTAAGCATATTAAGAAAATATGCATACAAAATGATTCTCAGTGGTCATCTAGCTCAACTAGCTTGAATCTATGGCAGAACACTGATGTTGCTTCTGCTGCTGACTTTGGGGGATGAAGCTGCTGCCCTACTACTATACCCCTCTCTGGAGTCTTTCAAAAAAAAATCACTAATCTCTTGAGCCTGTCCCAACTTAACAGCAGCTGACTGGCCTCAAACCTCCTTACCCACCACTATATCATATTTTAGGTTGCTGGAATATTTAAATAGACTAAATGTTCTGTTCTTATTTTTCATGAATCATATTTTTTATGTTAAGTGTAAAATGTTCATTATTGTTTTTCCTTAATTAGCTTTGATGTTCATTGTTGTTGGTGTGATGTTACTTATATTAGTTCATATTATTTTGTTGATTTCTGTTGAGAAAGCCACCCAGAGTGGCCATTTGGCCACATGGGTGGGAGAGAAATAAATAAATAAATAAATTCCAGAACTCTGGAGATCCAAATGCTTAGTATTCCATGAATGATTTTTCAATGGCAAATCCAATTGTTTCTGCAGTCTTTGAAATTTCAGGAGTCTGTAATTTGATGTCTGCCAAGCTGCCACTATGCTGATAAGATTATTGGTGTGATTTTATTTTTGCAGATGTTGGAATAATAATGCTCTGTAACATTAAGTATTGTAGGATTTACAAATAGTACTTGTGTTTACACAGTGTAATATAAATATAAAGTATTCATTATAATATGAACAAGTTTATCTGTCAGGAATGTTATTATTTAGTGACCATGTGGACTGGACAGTGGACCCATTATTCTGAAACAACTATAGTAAACTATTGTTCAAGCATCATTATTAGAGATGGGCATGAAATGAATTTTTTTATTTTGTTATTTGTTATTCATTTTGTTACGTAATGAAACAAATAACGACCCTAGGGGCAAATTGAACACAAAAAGAACTGTACCAAGAAAAATTGGTTCTGTTAGGTTTGTTTTGTTTATGGGGGGGCAGAGATGCATGGAGGGAGCACACACCTTGTCAGTGCCATCAAGGGATGCCATGGGCTCGAGCCTCAGCCCAGCCCCGGGAGGAGAGATAAGAAGCAGGCTGCGTTTAGGCAGCCAGAGCACCGTGGCTTCAAAGCCGCCCCCTTGTGCCTCCTTCCCATGGCCCGTTATTGGGGGGCCGATTGGGAGGGGAGATAAGTAGGCTGCACTTAGGCAGCCAGAGCCATGCGGCTTCAAAGCCGCCGCGCCCTTGTGCCTCCCTCCCATGGCCTGTTATCACAGGGCTGATCAGAAGGGGAGATAAGGAAGCCATGCTTAGGCGCCCAGAGCAGTGCGGCTTCAAAGCCGCCGCACCCTTGTGCCTCCCTCCCATGGCCTGTTATCGCGGGGCTGATCGGGAGAGATGATAAGAAGGAGGCCGCACTTAGGAGCCCAGAGCAGCACAGCTCTGATGCCACTCCCCCACTTTATTCCTCCCACACCCGTTCTTAGTCACCCCCCAGCTCCAACCAGGCTCCAGGGGCCGTGTCGTGGGCGCTGGAAAAAAAGCAGGTAAAAATGAATAATAAATTAACAAAACAACAAAATGATTTTTTTTGTGAAAAATGAAATGAAACAAACCAAACTCCTTAACGAAATGAAACAAAATGAAACAAAATGCCATTTTTTTAATTTGTGCCCATCTCTAATCATTATTAAAAACATTTTCATTTTTAGGACTATTTTTTCTACACTCCTCTTATTATTCTAACATTTTAACAACAAATCTGAACCCTTGACATGTGTTTCACCAAAAATATTTTGCTTTTAAAAGGGCAGTATGAAGTAAGCCCTTCAAACATCCCAAGGCACCTTTATGGAGAAGAGGTTTGTGGATTGTTTTTTATTTTCTGGAATTCTCCTTTGTTCTCTAAGACCTGAGCAGAAGAAGGAGTTCCATTTAAAGACCATAGAGCAAATAATCAGGGTCAAACTATATTGTATGCTTAGCATATTTTTAGTTAAAATGTTCCTTCAAGTGGTAAACCATGTTGGTTTATCACAGCATATATCTCTGAGGAAACCCTAGCCCAAGAAATAAAACATGTTAACATGCATTCCAGTCATGTTTGTTTTGGCCAACAAAATCTAAGGGGATTGTTTAACTTTGAAACCTTACTTCACCTGGGAAGGGTTCAATCACACTCCATGGAAAAGGCTGGGTTCCTCATATTGTTTAAACAGGAATATGCAAGATGTGAGTGCTCTCCTCCACCACAACATGCTACACCAGCCACAGAAATGGGCAAAAGCAGCAGGTGGGGATATGTGGGATGGGGGGTAGTTTAGCCAAAGTTATATATTTGCAAACTTAATATGAATTGTGGATGGTAAAAGTTTTGGAATCATATCAAATAATTTAAGGGGGAAATTTAAGGAAGTCTCACAAAACATCCTTTGGTTTCCACATTATAAATACATCCCGGGGGGGGGGGGAATCTAATTGGACTCAGTGGGATTGAATTCCACATAGATATCCAGTGAATCGTGCTGCAAATATCTACACTGAAGGGGCTGAAGCCAGGAGAGTGACACCTGCACCACAAGAGAAAGAGAGGTATGAGTGGTGGAGAAGCAAAAGAGGAGGGAGGAATGTAGAGCTGCTCAGGATAAAGAAGCAGAAGAACACGAGATGCTGTGGAAACGGTTTAATGACTCCCTGAAGATTCTGGAAAGGGAGAAGGAGGAGGGAAAAGATAAGGCCCTGGTTAAGGTAGAACATAAGAACATAACATAAGAACATAAGAACATAAGAAGAGCCATGCTGGATCAGGCCAACGGCCCATCTAGTCCAGCTTCCTGTATCTCAAAGTGGAACCACCAGATGTGTTTGGGAATGCATGAGACTAGATATCTGTCTCCTGATAGCACTCCCATGCATCTGACCCTTGAAGTATCCTGGTTTTAAGCCTGGAGATTTAAGCCTGGTAGAGAAGAAAGCAGAAATGGCAGGAAAACTGGGCCAATCAACAGTGGTGGAGGTGGGGTTCGGACAATGAAAAAAGGGAATGCCACGTGTCTTGCCCCCAGACTGGGACTGGGTATGGATGGAGAACCCATAGACTGGCGACTGGAAGCAGATGATGATGCCTAAGCCAGAGGCTGAAAGCTACAGAAGACGTGCTCACCGCCAACATTGTTCTTATTGGGGTGAATGGGAGGCTCGTGAGTACAACCGTAAGTGAAAGGAGATCAGAAAGGAATTGACTCGGGAACAATGGCTAGGCAAGCTGAAGGAGGAGGAGGAAAGGACCAGGAGAATGTGTACCGGGAGGGGTCTGACCTTGAGAGATGACTATCCCTTCAAATCCCTCCGCCAGAGACGTCCTGGGCCCAAACTCACTTTGGTGATTGGGGTGCAAGTGGGGGAACCCAGCCTCTCCAAGAAGGAGGGAAAGGAAAGTGGTGGAACCAAGTCTCCCCAAGATTAGGAGGAGGTCTAGATTTTTCTGTGTTTACTCCTTCGTATGAATCCAAGAATAATCCACTTGTCATTGAAGTTAAAGATGTTGGAACTGTTATCAAGAAAAGAGCCTCCCTTGTTGTGAAAGAACAAAATAAAAGTCCAGTTTATTCTTTCAAAGATGTGTCTTTATTAAAACCTGAGGAGCGGAGTGCCTGGGAGAAGCAAGAACCTTCACATATCTCTTCATGAGTTAAAACAGAAATGGCATCTATTTTTTTAATTCAGTTTATTTTGCCTTTCAGTTTTCTATGTCATTCTCCATTCTGCCTTTAAAATACATTCCTAGGAATATTTTTATGAAGCTGGGAGTGTTTGGAGGCACACAGATTACCCAAAATGGTTTCCTATCATAATTCTGTACTCAGTGACCCAAAGAGAAATGCTATATTCAGCATCCAATGTAGCTACTAACAGGGTGTTGATAAAAAAGAGGAAAGAAAGTCATCTGCCATATTCAAAAATGCCAAATTGTATTCATTCAGGGAAATGACTCAGTGCTCATCATCTTGCATAGATTTCCAAGAATGATGCTATGCTTCCATGCACCACTGCACAAATTCTAGATCTGACAAGTAGGAGAGCAACATTTTTTCTGATTCTTACAGTTTATATATTAACTGTAGATTTACAAAATAAGGAAAATGTGAATAGTTACAGAATCTGTTCTCAACAATGTATTAGATTGTTGGTATTTCTACAAAATAGGTGGTATAGCTGCTTAACCTTTGGTATTGTTAGAAGGAAAGACAGAGTCCTAACCTTTTTGATATCAGTTGTGCTCAAATTTGGGGCATTATAATAAAGCCTGGCTGGGTACCTGGAGAGAAACTGGTCAAGAAAATAGGTGAAACTGAAGCCAGAGAAGGTAAAAAAAAAAACCTGCATTCTCCAGATGACAATGATAATGATGATGACAATGATCATCATGATGATATCATTTTGCTGATGTCATTGTCATAGTAATAGCTAGAGATGGGCACGACTCAAAAAAATGGTGTTTCATTTGTCGTTTAGGGGGTCCGTTTCGGTTCGTTTTTGTTTTTTGTGATTTTTTGCAAAAAAAAATTGTTTTCATTTCATTACGTAACAAAACAAAAAAATGAAAACAAAAACAAAAAATTGCTGTTTCATTAGCATTCATTACAGTTCAATGTATTTGCCGCAACGAAAACAAAACACGACAAAATTTCTGGTGTTTCGTTTCATTTCGTTTTATTTTGGAGACAAGATTTGTTTTTCATTTCGTTATGTAATGAAATGAAAAAACGAAAATGAAAACGAAAAATTGCTCGTTTCGTGCCCATTTCTAGTAATAGCCATCAAGTATGGATACATGTAGGGCCTGCCATGAATCCCAAAAAATAATTCATCATATAATAAATAGATAGCCTAAACTAGCTGCAAGGTATTATAGATGCAGGCATAGCAAAATTGCAAAGATAATGTTTCAGGAGTGTGCTAAATATTATAGATTACCCACATACCCCAGGCCATTGTGCATCTAATGAGCCTATTCAGGGTGGGGTGAAGCCAAAGTGAACTATAAATTGGAAGCCTCCCACCAACCTTCCTCAGACTTAAGAAGCTACTTGGATAAGTAGCAAAAAATTTTAATCCCACAAGAAAAGAAGTCCAGTTGTCATGGCCCAACTCCCAGATAACATCATCTGGATGACTGAGAATCTTCACAATCATTCCAAAATCTTTGGTTAACAACTTTAAAAAGTTGCCAATAGCTGCTACCGGCTTCCTGAAATACAAGAATCAGTGATTTTGCAAACATGTCACCTCCATTGCATTTTTTTTACTGAGTACTAATACTTAGGCTTCACTATTTGATTTGTCCTCATGGACAAGCAATAATGAGAAAAAAAGTGCAATACAACAGCACTAGCAGCAGCCATTGCAACAACTATAATAAAAAATGTACCATCAAATTCCCAACCACTGGCTCTATATTTGCATACTCCATTCAGCTATTTAGTTGTTAATCTTACGTATAGAAAATACATTGAAATAATGGAACCTGTCAAACCTACTTATTTAGTGGGTGCACTCTACTTGAGAGTAATAATTGAATTTTGTTCACAGAGTTTGATTGGAAGGTATTTTTGGATGCATACTTATCTTTCTCTTGAAACTAAAGGTATTTAAAATTCCTGCAGAATACATGGAAATGGGCAGGATATAGGGAAGAAGACATGGATGCTTTATGTCAGTCAGGAGAGTAGTTCAATTAGTTCAGTATTTCTTGCCCTAATCAACAGCTTTTTATAATGATAAATGAGAATTTTTGCCAGTTCTGCCAAAATACATTAGGCCTTTCAGACAAGTGTACTCCTGGGTTTGGAGTATGATCATACAGTATATATACTGCAGGGGTGCCCAAACTTTTTGTAAGGAAGGCCAGATTGGGTGGCTGAGAATGTGCCAGGGGCCAGTTGCTCCCCGACCCGGCCACCCCACTGCAAGCCCCACCCACTGACCCATAAGCCCCACCCACTGACCCCTTGCAACCCCACCTGCAGGAAGGAAGGTGGGGACCAAGGGAGGGAGGGAGGAAGGTGGAAACCAAGAGAGGAAGGAAGGAAGGTGGAGAACAAGGGAGGGAGGGAGGGAGGGAGGGAGGTGGGGAACAAGGGAGGGAAGGAGGAAGGAAGGAAGGTGGGGACCAAGGGAGGGAGGAAAGGAGGAAGGTGGGGACCAAAGGAAGCACAGGGAGCCGTGGCCACAGGTCGCCCCTTGGAAGAGGTGATCTGTGTGACCTTGCACCCCCCCAAGCTACCCAGCCATGGCGACGGCTCACCCACCAGCCCACCCCAAAGCTCCTTGGCAGTGGCAGAGGACTGCTGGCCTGCCCAGCCCCACACTTTCCCCTGTGGTGCCGGTGGCAGCAGACCACCCATCCGCCCATCTGCCCAAGCTTCCCAGCGGTGTCAGTGTTGGCAGAAGATTTTTTTAAAAAAAACCATGGGGCGAAGGAGGGGGAGGGAGGGGCAGGCCAGCCAGCCGCGGGCCACTCAGAATGGTCTGACGGGCCGGATTCGACCCCCGGGCCAGACTTTGGGCAGGCCTGATATACTGCATATAACCATTACCTGGGAATCACTTTGTCTGCAATAGCAATCATCCAGAAAGCTAATCTGCTTCTGGGTTCCAGCAGTAGCTGTTTTCATCCATACAACAGTTAATACTGTTTGTTTTTGCTCCAGTCACTTGGCTAAACTGAAGGTGGAACTCACCCTGTGGCTCCATAGTAGGTGAAAGAAATCAGAAGAGCATTGCTAGAGCTCCAGGCTAGCCAGTCAAGCATTTTCTATGGTGGCCAACCGATATCCAGCCAGCCACAAACAGGACATTAATGTGAAAGCTAGTGTTGTCAAGCAACTACTGGTGAGAAGCATTTTGCCTCTACTACCAGAGGTAAAATATAATAGAGGTAATATATACCCACAATCACTCTCTTGCTGGGACTGCAGGAGCTCCTCCCCTTTAGGGGTAAAAATATAAGCAGCAGTAGTTTGCTTTTGATGAAGTGAGAAGCATAGTTGACAGAGTTGATCAGGAAGGAGGAAATAAGCTATGGAAGCAGGAGGAAGACAGACTGGAAAGTCAAGGTAAGATTGCCAGAGGATACCCTGAATCTCAGCTAGAAAAGTCCACTACTCTTCTGCCTTTATTATTTTGCACTGAAGTTTCTCATGGGTAAACTACCATGTGATCTTCCTTTGGGGAGCAGTACAGTGGTTCTCGGCCCTTTCGCAGTTCATATACTGCATTCCCACTACATTGCGGGACAGCAGTATATCAAAAAAGGACCCCTGGTGTAAGGGGCAAAGGCCTGCTTTGGCCTCCCATACCCCAGGACTGGGGCTGCCCCAAACAGACCTGCGAGGACCTTCCAAGGCCTTCTGGAGGCCCCAAAAGGGCCTCCCTGTGAACCAGAACTGACTTCCGGAAGTCACTTCCAGTTCGCAGGGAGGACCTTTTGGGGCCTCCAGAAGGCCTGGGAAGGCCCTCACAGGCCCATTCGAGGCACTGCCAGGCTGAGGGTAAGTACAAGAGCCACCAGTTAGGCCCCCCAGGCCTGACCCAACCTGCATCCGAATATCACGGATTTTCAATTATCGCGGGTCGTGTTGGGTCCCTAACCCCCGCAATAGGCAGGGGGATCACTGTACCCAGAACTTTCTGTGTACAACTCATGGTAGCTACTTCTACCAGTGAGCATTGGTTTTTCCTCGTTCATTGTATGAACAGAACTGAAGTCTTGGCTTTATCCCAGAGAGTAGAAATATTAGGTTTCCAGTCCTAGCCGGTTAAATATCTAGCCAAGAGGTACACCATGCTGTATAACGTTTATCATTTATATTGCATTTTTTCTTGTGTTCAACCTATTCCACATTTAATATCTCTGAATCCTTTATAATAACTCTGATATTCTAGATGACGAAAGTGAGCAATAACAGCAATAATATAAGATCATTTAATAAGTCTGTGGCTGAGATAAACCTGAACTAAAACCAATCAAAAATCATAGCTCATTCTACTTCTAGTTTTAGATGTGTGCAAATGATGTCTTTAGACTTGCTATTCTATGTATTTGTCACTGCAGTTGTAACCCTGCATTTTTATATTAGTTGGTAGGTGTCCTGAGTTCTTACAAGGATGGAATATAAACTAAATGGAAAAGGAGGGGTATGTTTATTATGTTTGGTGGTAATATACTCAACAATATTTTCAGACAAGTCACAGCAAACCATTGTCTAAAGTAGGCACCAAATGGCACCAACATCATGAAAAATACACAATTCAGACTCTAATCCCTGCTTTCACCTGTCATTGCTGTGCCACCTGAAGCTGGTAACATCATCCAGGAATGACTCAGATGTAGGAGAGGACACCTGAAAAAGTGAGAAACAAGCAAAAGAAAAAGTAGAATTCTGGTCAAATCTCAAATGTTTATGAACCTGTCTCAGTTGAGAGATTACTGAATTTAATAAGAAGTTGAATTAATTTTAGTAGTTCTATGATGTATGTGTACTTTGTGCAAAACCATTGGCTGAAGCCATGGTGCCCAATATAATATGATGGAACTAGAAGGTTGACTCAATGTACCAACTTTCCAAGATCGGTAAATTGAATGCCCAATTTAGTGAGGGGATGGGGAAAATGTATAGCCTGCAAAATTAAGTTATAAAACACAGAGAGAGTGGTTTCAGCATTATGAACACTTTGCTTTAAAAGTGTTCTATGAATTCCTACTCCTGAACTGACATTTAATCTTTATGTTTAAGTCATATGTGGCTTAGAGAAATATAGAAGTTTGGAATGCACTAAAATGAGAACAAAACCCATAAGTCTTTGCTATATATCTGCTATGATGGTCCCACAAATCAGGGAAACTTTGTTTCCAACAGATATCATTTTTATTGCTGATTTAAGCAGAGGCAGGGGTTTCAGAATCCCTTTCTAAATTTTGCAGAAGAAGGGAAAAGTATTTAAAAGAAACAGAATCTAGAAAATTATCTTTTAAAATGTAATTTGCCCCTCCAGGAATGATGTTCACAACCCAGAAAGTGGGCTGAATCAAACATGAGTGGCTTGAATTTTGATGGGTGGAGACACTATTCTGTTATTCTCCGAAGTATTTTTCGAGAACATATTTACATTTAATTTGTGCTTTAACAAGGAGCATTTCAATGCTTGTTTTTTCTTTCTTTCAGTGAGTACCTAATACAGTCAGCATTTGACTTGTATTTTCATTCAGGAACACTCAGGTTGGCCTTGACTCTCATTTGTACAACATGTTACATGGAATAAAGATCTCATACAGAGGTGATGTTAATTCATAGTACCACAGCTTGCCAACTTAATGGTGTGCAGTCCTCCTTTACACCTCCACTGATTTTTTTCCTCAGGCCCTGCTTTATCAGTTTTTGAGATCTCTGTCAAAACAAAAGCACATAGAGACAAATTGCAAGAGTTCACAATCTCTCAAAAATGTTCTCCTTTCAACAGTCAGTGTCAAAGTCTGTGAAATAAATTAGCTTTGAATACTTTTGTAACAGATGTCAGCCATCTTGCTTATCGCCGAACAAGCCACATTTGAACTAAACAGCCTGGTATCGCGTTGAGAGATGTGGTTGCTGATTGAACACAGGTGTAATGGTTGATATACTGTCACACAGTCCGACATTAACCTAAGATCTTTGTTGAAATACTTATTACTGATGGCACGGAATGTAATTGCTAATTTTCTGCTTGAGTGGTTACATATTTTCTCCAATTCTTAAGAGTTATTCATCCTTTTCCCACTGCCCATTTCTCAGAGTTTAAGGCAGATGTGTCATTGGTCCACAGGCCAGTAATTGAACCTGTCACTTGCAATCTACTGACTTCATTCCTCAGAAATGTGACTACTGCTTCATTCACCTTCCTGCTTATTTTTCTCTTGGTACCAAATGTCTTACTTGAATCTTCAGCTAGCAAGTATTCATTGTTTACCTTTACAAATCTCTGGTCACCAAGTAAAGGAACCAGGAGCAACTTTCTCTGATTATGACTTTGAATTCATTGTGAAGAACTGTTGCACAGAACACACTGTCCATTCTAAGTCTAATTTTAATAAATGAATCAATCAGATTGCAGGATTCAGTTCAAAACTCAAGAGACAAAGTACATAAGAGTATGTGACTGCACAAAATTTAGATATACCAATACTTTCCCCCCCTGATGTCTAAAGTTAATCCAAGGAACACTCGTGACCTTCTGCTTGATGAATAGAGGGGGTTAAAGTGTTTTGACAGCTAGTCAATCAGGGGGATGCTAATAATATAATCTCTGGTGAACCTTCTTTTTGAGGTATTTTAAAATAATCAATGTGCAGAGGCTAATCCTGCATATATTTAGTCATCTAAATGTAAGATATCCTATTAACTTCAGCAAGAAGAAAATGATTTATTTACAAGATTAAAGCTTGTGAAGGTACATGACTAGTTTCACTGAACCTAGCCTATGTTTTCAGAGCAGCAGTTCTGACTGAATGCTGCACTGTGCTCTACTGTGAGCACTGCCAGATCCACGTCCAATGGCGCTGCTGATGGCCGCTGAGACCCTCTACCATTGGCTCCAGGAAGTAAGAACAACCAATAACAGACTTCATTGCAGCTGAAGTATCAACAGGAACTGCCATTAACTCACTCCATGATTTTCTAAGAGGGTTGAGTACCCTGCATTAACCCCCAAGAAATGTTATTTCAAGAGGGTTCCCTGTTAAAGCCACAGAGTGTCCTGAGAGGTTTCTGAGAAGGAAGAGAGAATAAGTCCAAGCACTTGTCAGACACTTTTGAAGGATGGGTGGTAGAGCTGGACAGGCAGTAGGTGCCCACTCCTCTGCTTTTTCTGGAGCCTCATCTCTTGGCCCTATTGTTGCTAGTCCCATAGCTGGAGCACCTGTTGGATAATGTGAGTGCCAAATATCATGTTACAGGTAAGGTAGGCTCTTGGGGTCCTGGCCCCAGTGTCCCTTGTCCATAACCCCTTATTCTACCCAGTGGGTGGGGTTTGGGGTTTTCAGCTCAAGGTTTCTCTTTCCAGGCCTCTATAGCTCAGCTAAGGCACAAAACTAGGAACCCCTTGATTCATGCCACATCTCCTTCTCCTCTGAACTCTCTTTCCATCTTCTTTGAGTTCTCCCAGTCTGCCTTCTTTAGTATAGCCTCCCTTCTTTAGCATAGCCAGTTCCCTTGCCAGCACCCATCATCCCTCCCTCTTGCCAATGAGAAGCATGCTGTTTTGGGAGTAGGTCTCACTGGCTGAAATCTTGTTGTGAAGTTTCTGAAATGGCATAATTTTTAGAAGTGAAGTGCTGTGTGTTAAGAAATCCCCATAGAATTTAAGTGCTGTGCATCACATTTTGTGACTCACCGTGCAACAAATAGCATCTATGGAGCTTTTTTAATTTAAGGCAATGTGTCCCAAAAATATACCATTTTTATAATTGTGCATCAGGATTTCAGGCATTGAGGATTTCAAGCATTACTTTTCAAAAGACATGGGAAAGTTTGAACTGTAGTCATCTTATTGTGTTCAGCATATCCCATCTCACTTACTGCCCTTGGCCTTTCAGGATGGCCCCTCTATGAATCCAAAGAAATACTCATGAATGCTTTGACTTGCCAAGGCCATATCTATTACAACTAATTCCATTGTAGAATAGAGCTGTGGAAATTGAAAAGAGGCTACATTGGCCCTTAGTAGGCACAGCATAGGTCAGTGTCTCACAAGACATCATCTGGACCTGATTTGTGCAACATTTCCATGAAAAGGAAAGGAATCTTATTAAAACTAGGTGGGAGACATCCAATGAATTCTTTACCTCAAGGATATGGGGACTTTGCAAATATTTTGCCCCTCAGCTCCAATAATCTTTTACCATTGGTCATAAAGTGGTCTGATGATATTTTAAGTCCAAAACAACTGACAAGGCAATGCTTTCTCGCTCCTATTCTGTGCTATCATGATAGAGGTATGCAAAGTCTTGCAGTTCTCCTATACAAGAACTCTTTTGATTTCACTTCTCCAGAAACAATTATATGTTCTGCCTTCATAGAAATATACATATATCTTTGAATGCCCTTCCTACCAAGGATCATTGAACAGAGATACAAAACAAGAAAGTAAGTGACTTCCATTTCATGGTACCTTGAAGTTCCAATCCTATTCTGCGGTTTCTATTTGCATAGACAAAGAAGGGGTGCTAATATTGCACCTACCTGGCCTGGAAACAGTGTGCTGCTTTCCCATTTGCAATGTAGCAATATTCTTTCAGAGCTCAAAGCTCATTACATTTGCCTTCACTGATTTCTTCCCATTTAGTTGAGATGGTTATAAAAATGTTAGGTCAGCAGATATATTTTAAGCTGTGCTGATCAAATGATGCACAGCAGCAGATGGAACCTAACAGCAACTGAATACAACACAATCCAGCCTTCCCAAAAAGAAAAGGCAGAGGTGACTTTTAAGAAATGTTACTGTCAATGATCTCTATATTATGCGACAAAATGGAAACAAACTGAAATAAAAGCAGTTATTGAAATTGCTATTTTTAATTTACCAAGAGCACATACTACTTTCCTGGTTTTAATCCAAATATTTCAGTGGGAGTTCTTATCTTAGTTCACGTCACAGTGGTGTTGTGACACTACAAGTTACAAGCAAAATCCTTATAAAATAAAATAAATTCACAAAGAAAATGTAGTAAATAATCTCCCTGAAGTAGGAAATCATTACATTCATCAGTCTTCTTTCAGTAGCTGTGTCCCTAAGCCTGCTTGAACAGTCTTCATTTGCTTGGCTTTTTCTGTTTGAAATATTTATTAGCTGCCTTTCAGCCTAAGGTCTCAGAGCAGCTTGCAAGCAATAAGCAATTCATTACACTACTAACAATAAAAGAGCAGTATTAACATTTTGGTATAATATAAAACTAAACATTTTTAAAGTTTAGGGGAATGGAAAGATTTTCCTTCCTGCAGAAACACAAAGATGGTGTCAGGAGAGAACATTTCTGGAGAGGCAATTGCAAAGTTGTCCTCCATCACCACTACCATCGAAAAACCAGCCAACTAAAAACTCAAACAAGCAGGCAAGCAAGTGGCCACAGCCTTAATTCAGAAGCCAGGGCAATTTCACTCAAACATAATGTCAGACAAATTTATGTGGCAGTGAATCTATACCACACAGTTTAGAGCAGGGCTGGAGAATGTGTAAGCCTTTCAGATATTTTTTTTGCAATGCAAGTTTCACCATCCCTTACAGTTGCTACATGACTGATGCTGGTGTGATTTGGAGTCCAACAATACCGGTATAGCTGAAGCTCCCCATACCAAACTTTATGTAGGTTAAAGTCTGTATGGTTTTCAGAAATTTCCTGAGCATCAGTATAAATTTTTCAAAACTGCCAATGCATGCTGTGTACAATGTATCCCTTTACTGAACGGGCTTCTGACAATGGGCCTTCCTGGACCTGTCAGAGACCACAGAAGTGGTTTCTGGTGAAGCGACAAATAACGTCTGACTCACCGGAAACCACTTCTAGGGCCTTCAACAAGCCCAGGAAGCCCGTCAGAGGCTCATTCCAGCGAATGAGAAGTCACTTCCTGTTTTTGGAGGTAACTTCCGGTTCACCAGAAACCACTTCTGGGTAGAGATGGGCACGACTTAGCGGTATTTTCGTTTTCATTTTCGTTTTTTTGTTTTCGTTACGTAACGAAACGAAAACGAAAAACGGTTCAAAAATGGACCGAAAACGGAAACGAAACGACTAATTTTGAGCCAATTTTTGTTTTTCGTTACTGGAAAAACACATAATGGAGCTAAATGGGGAGAAACGGAAAAATTTTCGTTTTCGTTTTTGTTTTTTCGTTTTTGTTACGTAACGAAACGAAAACGAAAAATTTTGAAATTAGCTCACGAAAACGGAAACGAAACGAAACGGACCCTAGCCGAAAACGAAAACGAAAACGAAAATTTTTTCTGAGTCATGCCCATCTCTACTTCTGGGGCCTCCAACAGGCCCAGGAAGCCCACCAAAGGCCCGCTCTGGGCAGTGCCAGGCCGGAGGTGAGTGCAGGAGGCCCTGAACTGGCCCACACAGCTTATCCCAGGAGCCCTTGCCTTCATATACTGTGGTCCCATGATATACTGGGTCCACAGTGTATGAACCACAATATAGTGGGGCAGGACTACCATGAAGCTTATATTGGGAAAGTTAAAGAATTTACATACCCATAAAGTTCCTTACCTTCATGTCTGGTCTGAGCCAAGTTTCATCATTGTTTTATTTCGGTTTTTGTGTGTGTTTCTTAATGTAATGAGAACTCTCTTTTTCTTCAGGGGAGGGGGATTCCATGTACATGTTTGTTCACATACTTTAAATGGCATAAAATATTTGTATCCATCTCCTCTTATTTAAGCTGCAATTGAACAATATTCTGTGCATATGTCCTATACATGGTTTTAAAATGTACTCCCCTGCACAAATTGAGTCCACCATCTACCAGTGGAAAGATTCTGAAACACAAGAGTAGCTCTAGATCACACAGTTATATCAGTTTAATCCCATTTCAAATATAATGACTCCATTGTATAGCATTATTAGAGCTCCAACTTGGGAGTGGAACTTATAAGTCTCTGAGGTGGTTTAAGGAGGTGCTGCAGAGTCCTGCAGCACAGCATTTTATGTACTAAATCAAACCACTGATGTAAGGATTTATCAGCATCAGCCATGATATTTAAAAGAGGAACAAACTGACACAATGGTGTGGCATAAGGACTCTCCAAACTAAGACTATCCTGCTGAAATTCTGAGAAATATGGACTAGCATAAGTCGATGAACCTAAAATAGCTGAAGTCAGTATGACTAGACATTGGTTTCAGCATTCGCATTCCATTTGGAACTCAGGCCTAGTCATTAAAAATGGAAATAGCTGAATCAGTTAACTTGATGGCTAAACTTATAGGAAAGTGGAGACATGATTAACCATAATGCAGTTGTAATGCCAAGTCCATTTTTCCTGCCCCCACTGCAGAAAACATCTTAAGTTTCATAGCCATGAAAATTAGGGTATCTGAAGTATGAAACACTTTAGTAAATCAGACCCAAGAGAATTGTGGTTTCAGGTGTTTAGCATAAGCCTCAGAATATATTAGTCTGTCAAGTGGTTTGTCTAAAGCACAGAAAGTCCACCACTGCATCTTTCTTACTACTCGACACATAAAGGAGTTTCTTCAGAGTTTGTTATTAGCTTGTCAAGAAAAATTTTGTTGAAACATTATCCAAGGAAAAAGGCTTTGAATTCTTATGCAACATGGAAGGGAGGAATGAGAAAAGAATTTTAAGAAGGCTTTTCTGTTACAGTAATGTTTACCACTGCCCAGAGTAGCCTTGTTACTATCTGGTGTGGTATATAAGTCCAATAAATAAATAAATAAATAAATAAATAAATAAATAAATAAATAAATAAATAAATACCTTCAGAAGGATTTTCGTTTCTGTCTGAATTGTTCCTCACACTCACAGTTCTAACTCTCTGCAGTGGGAGATCCAGGGTAAAACTACATGAAAAAGCTTTTCCCCTAGCACTGCAGTTTCTGCTTGAGCAATCAGACTAGCAAATGAAACCATGTTTATCTCCAGGTCTCCAATTGTAACAGAGACAGTTACTTCACATCCCTCTCATCATGGTTTGCGGTCCTGCCTGGGACCGGTACGAAAAAATGTTACTGCACGTCCATTGCGTGACAACGGGAGTTCATCCCGACCTTGCCCCCTGAATTGGGATTTAAGCGTGATGAGCCATACCTCTCCCTGACCTCCGGAATTCTCTTGTCTCAGTTCTTGTTCCAAGATATGAGCTCGTGAATTAAGGCTCATCACGCAACGTGCACATTCTCCATCTAGTGGCATGAGTGCGAAGTTGCATTCTCCAGTAAATCCCAATGGCATATACAATCCATCACAGAGAGGGAAGAAGGCATAAAACCTCGAACTTTGCTGTTTCGCACATGAAAGGCAAAGTTACGGAGAATCAAACTATCAAAAAACGGAAGGTAGGACCAAAAAAAGAAAGTGAAAATGACGGCAGGGAAGTACAGATGTTGTCACAAAACAAGGACGTGAAGTAACAATTGTCACGATCCATCAATCACACCTATGGGTAAACGGAAACATGGACAGAACCGGGACAAGACCACGTGACCGTGAATGATATTATCACGAAACAAACATAATCTTGGAATGAGGAAGGACATGAAGTAACCATTAGAGAAAGCTATAGTACAAAATACAGCAGCGAGAACAGCACATGTCAGAACAATCAGACATCTTTTTAAATATGCTGAGAACCATCTCATCTAGCTTGATTTCCTTGATAACCATTTCTCTATTTACATGATAATTTGCAATTTTCAGTTATGCATATATGGATATAAATAGGAAAATATTTAGGTTTCAATTCCACATCTTTGTTATGTTCAAGTTCTTTCCCAATCCTGTTATTTATTTCTCTGATCACCCTCCTTGCCAAAAAAGAAGAAGAAAGAAACTGGCAATAAAACTCAAATAAGACCAAATATAATTAAAATATAGAAATATATTTAAAACACATAAGTAAAAAGAAACAACAGCCCTTTTGATAATAACCCTGATTAAACTAAAATGGGTTCTAGATGTCAATATATGGATCTAAGACAAGGGTGACATTAGTGGCAAAACACTGTGTGTGTGTGTGTGTGTGCGCAGCCTAGAGTTGCTGTTCAAGTGCTTGATAGATAGATAGATAGATAGATAGATAGATAGATAGATAGATAGATAG
>JAHTLZ010000237.1:56805115-56825683 GCA_023846285.1 Phrynocephalus versicolor
AGCCAGATGTTCTTAGTTTGCCCACTGTAGCAAATTGATATTGGCTGGATTTGAAGACCCAGAGGGTCCCTTCCAGCTCTACAGTTTTAAGATGGTGATGATGATAACTGCTTGATGAGTTAAGTTTTTTTCAATATAGTAGGACCCCCCCCCCTCCCGTGGATGGGAGATTGTCTCCAAGCCTACCCCCAGATGCTGAAAAACATGGTTGATAGCGAACACCCTCCGTGCCTTCAGCAACTATCTGAAGATGAAGGCAATCTCTTAGAATAAAAGGGCCTGCAGAAATCCCAGCCTTCCCTCTGAACCACACCAGCCTGATGGTTACCAAAAAGCAGGGCTTGGGAGGGCCTCTCACCTTGCTCTCACCCTCACCATAATGCAAAGCCAGCTGACCCAAAGTCCTGACCCAGAAATGTCCCCTTCCAGTTCCCCACCTAAATCACCCTGCTTTCAAAGCTTTTAAGATCTAAGATACTCATATAAATCCCTTCTAATTTCATTAGGCCTCGCTCTCAAAATAAATGGATGTATATAAAATTGTGGTCTTAGAGAACATTTCTAATTCATAAGCATGGTCAAGGGCTAGCTGTGTTGACATTTGGCTGGTGGATGCAGTGCTAAATCTATCTTCTCCTTCACCCCAACATAATTCTGGAAATCAGTTAAGAGTACTTTTGCCCTAAACTAGCTTTGTGCCTCCATCATGGTTGTGCCCCTTGGCTGGAGGAATGATTTTTAAGTAACTACATTCCACACCTTTTCAACCTCTGTTTCAGTTATTCTGCCAGCAGATCTTAGATAAGAGTAGTTCTGCTGGCAAGCTCCAGGTCTGCACTAAAAGTCATATGAGCTGAAATAAATGATATTTCTGAATAGACATGTATAGGGTTATACTGTTATGGAGAGGACTATTTGTATATAACATTCCATTTTCAGCTTGGGAAAGTCCACTGCTGTAAGGGAAATCTCTCTCTCTTGCTCATAGGAGAAAAAATGTTTTTTTTAAAAGGACAGTTAATTATCTTGTTGATGAATCCATAAGGTTGTAATATATCAATTCATCAAACCTAGGCTGCCTATGTTGCATATTGTGCAAGTTGGGCAGTCCAATTTGCATACTGCAAAGATTTGCATAATATGCTAATTACTGTTAGGGGGGTTATATTATCCAAATTAAGCTCCCTAATTGGTGCATTATTTTTCTATCAATATGTCTTCACCTGGGGAATCCACTATAATATAAATTTTAGAGTGTTTGAGTTGGAATAGGGAAATTCAGCTTTTCATTTCTGTTTAATCACAAAAATTAGTTGATATCCTTGTATGAGTCAATTTTCAGCCAAGCCTACTTTACAGCATCATTTTTAGAATAAAATTTGGAAAATATGTAAAACTATGTATATTGCTGGTGCATATAAAGAGAATAATAGTATTTTATCACACATGTGCTTTTGACATTATTCCTAGGCTATGCCTGCTATTTGTTGCCATATTTTTAACTGTGGTAACCAGCAAACAAACAAAAATAAAGACCTACATATCCATAATAATGCAACAGGAATCCCCCATGAATTACACAATGTTGCAACTGAGAGTAAAGAAGAAAGAAGAATAGATTGTCATGTCCTACTGAGATGCAGATTGAAAATATTATTAGAACTATAAAATATCCTAGTTTAACATGTTTTGTGATAGTTGACTTCACATACATGCAAAAGCAAGCAAGCGCCAATCCACCAATCCACCTGCTCCCTAAACTCACCCCAATTGAGACTGACAGTCATAATAGAGTTGCAGATTTTTAGAAGTGCACCATTCAGAGGGCAGCACCTAACAAAACCCAGAAGTTTGTGTGAATTATACAATTATATAGGTATAGGGCATAGGGACCATCACATTCCAAGGAAGAATACAGTTAGAGGCATATTGTCAGTCTTTTTTTTTTTTACTACCACTTCCACAAACTACCATTCATTGATATCAGCTGATTATTTCCTTTGCATTGTTTTCATAGAAACAAAGCAAGCACCTTTGCAAGCTATATTTTTGGAAACAGATCTCAGAACAACATGTTCTCACAATCGCAACATTTATTGATTTCTTGAAATTACATCTGTGAAAATGTCTATGGCTCCATTGATTAGGTAAGCACACAGAAATGCTGATTTCTCACAATCAGTTAGTTAAACACCTGACTGCCCATTTTGCTTTCTCTGAAAACTAGAGATCACTATAAAAAGAAAGGCCAGAGGGTGATCCAAATTGATTTTAGAGATGCCACACTTCTGTGGTCCCATGGATAAATGGGTAACCTTAGGAGTCCCTGAAAAATATTAGTTTTAGGATTTCTTCCTCACATGTTTGCTCAAACAAAGCAAAGAGAAATATAGAAATAAGTGTATTCTTTATTCTGAAGGGCCACATCAAGAAAATGGTACTTTTTAGCTTTATGGTCAATGCTCTTTTAACCCACTGTCTCCCAGAGACAATGGATTCCTCATTTTGGGACATTCTGCAGTTTCTGCATAGGGTCATAGATCAAATGAGGACCTCTGACTGCAGTTTAGTATCAAACTGAATAGGCACTTCTCATTTAAGAAAATAGAATAATTTGTTGCAATCAAACCTTGAGCAGCAGCCTTTTAGTTCAGAAGAAATTCAAAGTCACGCAACATGTAAATGCTATTAACATTGGCATCAAAGGAAAGCATCATTTTCTGTGTCAAAGCACAGCTATTTGTGGGAAACCATCTCAATAATGCATGTAAAGTATTTGTCAAAGCAAAGGGAGGCAGATGGTACCATGGGATCTATTGCAAGATATCAGGGTGGTTTCATAATAGTCCACCAATTAATTCCAAGTTCCAGGTCTTTAAAAATAATAACAAAGAAGGCCCACACCTGCCTATATTTTTAACAAGCTGTAGGAATCCCATGGCACATTATGAACATGTAGCAAATGTTGACAAATTTACTTATTCTCCATGAAAATGTTCCCTAGATATACTATGACATTATACTGTAAACAGGATAAGCAATGTGAGATGTTTTGCTCCTATATGAAAAAGAAAGGGAAGCTTTTCTGAATTTTTGCTGTCTCTAGGTCCTGGGGAGGATGTACTTTCCTGATGGACCCTCTTTGGAAAGTGATACAAATGTCTGAAAAAATAGAAGAGAGTCAGAGGAATCTTCTCTGTGATATTGATGTCTCTAAGTGACTGGGAGATGTTTTATAAGGTTTTTAAAAGGCAAAATGAATTGACAAATTAATTTATCAATTCATCTAAAAATCATAAATTTATTTATTTATTTATTTTTATAATTATATACTGCCAGATTTTCCCAGATGGGAACTCAGGGTGGTTAACAAAGAATACCATGTATCAAATACAGAGAAAAATAATAATCAGTTCAACAATATGACATAAATGTGTTATTCATGATTCATTGACCTTGTTGACAAATCATAACTTGAAAAAACCCACTATTTTCCTCATTCATGCCAATCTCTACTGAAGGCATCTAAGCTATAAATGCTTAAAATCTCTTCTATCATCCCCTTGCATCTTGATCTCCACAGGGTTTTTTTCCACAGATGGTTATATATGCAGAAAACTGGGACTGATGATGAGTAGTGCCCTGCTTAGAATGTTGTCCATCTGCTTTTCTGTCTAGACTGCTGTATAATTCATGGAGCTTACAAGCATTCTGGAGTAAGAAATTGAAAATCATTGTACAGTATTTTGGGCATGGGAAATTGAAAGATTTAACATAAAAACACATCCTAATCATTATAGCATTTCTACCTGCATTCCTGCAGGTCAACACAGATATATATTCCAGTGAGAACAGAGACATCTGCCTCTACTTCCAAGATACATTTTGCTGGTTTAACAACCAGAATCTAGACAACCTTAAATGATGGGTTTAGGTTCTTGTTGTTGTTTGAGATTCCAAGCTCTATCATTTTGGCTGATGCACACTGGATTGCTTAGTAGTTTTGGTAGGTTGGGAGTTCAATTCCCCCATGTGCCTCCTTGACAGGAGCTGGACTTGATGATTGATAGGATCCCTTCCAGCTTTGCAGTTCTAGGATGATGATGATGATGATGATGATAGTGGTGGAGATGCCAACAGTGACAATTTGGTCCCAAGTTAGTTCTTTTTAATACTGTAGGACCCCCCTGTCTGCAGAAAATAGATTCGGAGCCCCATCCCACCCCAATGCCCTCCCTGTCCTCATCAAATATCTGAAAGTTAAGGCAACCTCTTGGGATAAAGGAATCACAGCTCTCCTCCTCAACCATGCAAACCTAGTGGTTACCCAAGAGCTGGTTTCAGTTTCAAAGCCTTGTGTGTTTGTTTGTATGTGTGTAGAGCAACCAAACCCACCACGGAAAGTAGTAAACAGGGAAGGGGAAAGATACGATGCGGTCAGGGCTCCACACCCAGCTAGTCTTCCCTTTCTTAAAAAACTTGTCCTGAACAGCGTAGGCCAGATTTGTTCTCTCTCCTTCTTAGTGAATGTGCGAGCTTGAATCGGCGGCTATCCGCAGCAGCGGAAGAGGCAAACACGTGGACCTGCAGATGTCTGCAGGAAGTGCGGGCGCTTCTTCTGCAGTGGCGGGTGTCCCCAGTGGGTGGTGCTGCTTGGGCAGTGCTTCTGCTGCTGCCCCCGATATTCTGGGTGGGCAGCATGGTGTGGGTGCTTCTTCTGCCACCCCCCGGTGTCCTCTGCCCCTCCTGTGGGTGCCTGGCACGCCCGCGGTAGCAGAGAGGGGGAGGGCTTCTCCAGGGAGTAAGTTTTTTCCCCTCCTTGCCGCTGTCCTCCATCACCATCTGCGGATAACTGAATCAGCAGATAGTAAATCAGCAGATACAGGGGTGCTGCTGCAAAGCAATACACCACATTTTCTATAGTCAAATCAGGTGGTTGTACCTTTTGGCAGAGGGACAAAAAAGATTATGTTTCATCCTTGAACTATATACTGGAAACTTAGTAAAATAATATGGCATATTTCTCTCCCCATAACAGTTTTTGGAGGAACCATAAGGCAAGCTAATGTAGACAAAACACAGAGCTAAATGTGTTCATACCATTGTGCTGTAGCCATGCATAGGCTACTGGGGATACTGTCTGCTGGCATTCCCATAGGGATGGTGGAAATCTTATGCTGCTTTGTTGCTTGAAAGTGAAAATAAAGCCCATTGTTATAGCAGACAATACAATTGCATTTGTCCTTGAGTGTTGTTTAAAAGCTGTACTTGGCTGCTTTTTCACTTTTGTGTTCATGTCACATTGGAGGTCTTTACCATTTGATAGGAATCCACGAGATGAAAGGGCACATTCTAAAAGGAATGAAATTTGAATTGTGTATGAACATAATACAAAATGGCCATGACTTCTGTAAATCTCTTGACATTTGGTAACCCTGTGCATGATTTCCTGTCTATAATGGCTCCTGGGAGGGCTGAGCTTAAATGCCCAGCTTGCAGTCCACCTCTAAGCTTTGCTTCCCAGGTAACACAAAAGAATATCTGGTGATTTCAACAGCAGGATTCTTTATTGCTTCCACCTGAAGCATTTAAGCAAAACTTTTTTTGGCTTCTGCATTCTTCAGTTGCTCTGGTAAAAAGTATGCTGTTTCTCAGGTGGCACTTACAGAGGTGAAAGCACAGTGTATCCCAAAACAGATGATAATAATAATCTTAGAACTGCAGAGCTGGATGGGTCTCTCTGGACCATCAAGTCCAGCCCGTGTCAAGGAGGCACAGTGGGGAACTGAACTCCTGACCCTTGGCTCTGCAGCCCGATACTTAAACCACTGAGCCATCCAGCAGTTTTGATGAATAATGTTATGTGTTATGCTCTCGTTTCAGGCCAGGAGGTGTTCAGGTAGCCAGTCTTAAAGGCATACAATTGGAATTGAAATAATTCAAACCCCACTGGAAATTGGATTTATTATCAAAATGCTGACATTCAGCTGTGTGAAATGAGCAAATCAAACAAAAGCAACTGTAATATTTCAACACAACAAATCCTTCAAGTGGTTTCCCCAAATGCAACTTTTAATTCATTTTGCAGCCTAAAAAGGATTCAACCCTTTCATAGCAAGCATTTTTAGGACTTAATAATCGCTTTGCTGCTATCACCAGCTCCATTGTGCTATTATCACCAGCTTCAAAGCAGATGCATAGCCAGACTCCAGCTTTCAGCAGCACTCCTGAGGAATCTTAGCCCAGTCCTCATGAGTAGAGATGGGCATGACCAGGGAAAATGACATTTTCTAGTTGTCGTGTGTCGGAGCCGGCCCGTTTCAGCTCGTTTCCGTTTGTCGTGAAATTTTTCAAAAATTTGTCATTTTGTTTTTCGTTTTTTTGTCTGTCGTTAGTACTGGTTTAGGGGGTTAGCGGGCTCCTGGAGGCACCTCTCTGGGGTGGGTGCCTCCTCTGGCCTGCTACAAAATGGAATGCATAGCCAATTGGATATGCATACCAAGTTGCAGTGGCACTGGCAGAGGCACCTCTCTTTTGGGTGGGTGCCTCTTGACTCAGCCTTGCAGTGGCAGAGGCACCTCTTTTTTGGGTGCCTCTGTGTGACCACAGGCCCACTGCTGCTAAGTGCAGTGTCACAGTGCACACTGGGGGAAGGCTCCCTCAGTCGGGCACTCTGTGGCTCACTAAGAAGGGAAGCGTACTTGAGTGTGTAGTACAATGCAAGTACACAGATCTGGCTTAGGGTTAGGGTTAGCGCAAGGGCTAGGCTTAGGCTTACGGGTAAGATTACGGTGAGTTAGTGGGCTGCACCTCTGGGTGCCTCTCTGACCCACTTAGAAGGACAGTGTACTGGCGTATGGGTTACGGTTAGGCTTAGGGTTCGGGTTCGGGCCAGGGTTAGTGGGCTTTTTATGCCCGACTGGCACATCCCAGAAGTCTCAGTCAAAACCTGGCCAAGTGGCCATGCGATTGGTGGAATGGCTCCAAAAATTTGCATGGTCCCTCCCATGGCCAGCCCATCATTGCGCAGGTGTAAAAAAATAAAATTAGAAAAAAATAAAATCAATGACGAGGAGACATTTTGTTGCAAGAAAAACCCACTGCTGCTAGTGCTACTGTAAAAATTCTGGCAGTTTTAAAATAGCAATTTTCGCATGTTTCTGTGGTGCTTTGGTGTGTTTTTGGACCACAACAATTTCAATAAATATTGCGGTCACCCCATTTTGGATCCCCCGGCTGCACCGCATGGCATGGCGAGTTGGCAAGACGACGAGGATGCCCCCCAGCCCCCACCAGAGCAGCCCAGGACAGGAGAGGGGGGAGGCCGGGGACCCCCCCTGAAACCACCCCTCGGGTAGGTGCACTCTCAGACAGGCATATTTCCACCTGCTTTTTTGGCTGGGGGTGGGTTTTTATATTTTAAAAACTTTTTTCCTGTGCCGCTTGAATGGCGGCCGGCGAGTTGCGATGCGAGTCGACTTGCGAATGCGAAGTTGCTGCGAGATGACGAGGATGCCCCCCAGCCCCCACCAGAGCAGCCCAGGACAGGAGAGGGGGGGAGGCCGGGGACCCCCCCTCCAAAACCACCCCTCGGGTAGGTGTGGTGCACTCTCAGGCAGGCATGTTTTCGCCTGCTTTTTTGGCCGGGATTGGGAATCGGGGTGGGTTTTATATTTTAAAACTTTTTTTCTGTGCCGCTTGGCATCGCGTGATTGCTGCGATGCCAGGAACGACAACACGACAAATCAGACCCAATTTTTCTTTAGTCAGTTCGAGTTCGAGTTCTGGCGGAGTAATTGTCATTCTTTGTTCCATTACGTAACGGAAACGAGGAACGGAAACGAAAACGGGAATTTCGCCAAGTCGTGCCCATGTCTACTCATGAGCAGTGGCCTCCAGTTTGTAATATTCTTCGCTTTGTGTGATGCACCCACCTTCTTCAAATCCCACCAGAGATATTCTATGGGGTTCACATCAGGTGACTGTGATGGCCACTGTAGAATGTTCCAGGAGCTTTTCCTTGGGGAATGTGAGGTATGGTTGGGATCATTGGTGGGTTGAAAGCTACAATGATGCCCAAGCGTTAGGTTCCTCATAGACAACATGATGTTTTCTCCAAGGATTTCCTGAGACTTCAATGGATAAATCTTGCCTTCCACACATTGCAAGTTTTTGGAGCCAGAAGATACAAAGCAGCCAAAACTCTGAGATACACTATCAAAGAGTGGGTGAGTCCAGGAGAGCACTTTGGTTTGACTCATCTAAGTAGTGCATGGGATCTTTGGCCCTTTTACCAGCCTTAGAGGGTAGAACTGCTATCACAGCCACAAAATTGATAACCTCCTGATAGGTGATTAAGGCAAGACATGATTTTCAGTACCTCAAACCCTATTAAGCCAAACATCTAGAGAACTGATTGATAATTTTTAAACATTTCATTTTAAGTAGTGAAAGAGGGGGAAAAGACAAAAGTTTTAAAAGGTTTTTCTTTAAAAAACATAAAAAGAATTTTGGAGCAAGCAGGCAATCAGGGGCTAAGGCAGGAGCAATACAGAGCAAACACATGAAAATAAGAAGGCTAGACTAAATACGTAGTAAGAACATAAGAACATAAGGAGACCCATGTTGGATCAGGCCAAAGGCCCATTTACTCAAGCTTCCTGTATCTCACAGTGGCCCCACCAGATGTGTCTGGGGGCGCAAAAAACTAGATATCTGTCTCCTGATACCACTCCCTTGAATCTGGTCCTTGAAATACCCCAGTTTTAAGCCTGGAGATAATACATCTCTATCATGGTTTGTAGCCTGTGATGGACTTTTCCTCCAGGAATCTGTCCAATCCCCTTTTGAAGGCATCCAGGCCAAAAGCCATCACTACATCCTGTGGCAGGGAGTTCTACAGACAAACAACACGCTGAGTGAAAATATTTTCTTTTGTCTGTTTTTACTCTCCCAGCCCTCAATTTGAGTCTATGTCCCCTAGTTCTGGTATTTTGTGAGAGGGAGAAGAGTGTCCCTCTATCCACTTTACTCATGCCCTGCATCATTTTGTACGTCTCAGTCATATCCCCCCTCAGGTGCCTTTTTTCCAGACTAAAGAGCCCCAAATGTTTTAGCCATTCCTCATAAGGGAGGTGCCCCAGCCCAGTAATCATTTTAGTCGCTCTCTTCTGCACCTTTTCCAGTTCCACTATGTGTTTTTTGAGATGCGCTGACAAGAATTGTACACAATACTCCAGGTGTGGCCTTACTATTATTTTGTATATTGACATTATAATGTTGGCTGTGTTATTTTTAATCCCCTTTTTGATAATCCCTAGCATGGAATTGGCCTTCTTCACTGCTGCAACACATTGGGTAGACACCTTCATGGAGCTGTCCACCAACACACCAAGGTCTCTTTCCTGTTCCATCACGGATAGCTCAGAGCCCATGAGTTGATAGATAAAGTTTGGATTTTTTGCCCCAATATGCATTACTTTACATTTTGCCACTAGAGATGGGCACGAACGAACAATTTTTCATTTTCGTTTTCCTTTTTTGTTTCATTATGCAATGAAATGACAAACAGAAACACCGGAAATTTTGTCGTGCGTTTCGTTTTTGTTACGGCAATACAGTGAACTGCTTTAAATGCTAAAAAAATCACAAAAAATTGAAATAAATGGTAACAAAATGGTAACGAAACAAACAAAAACAAAAACAAAATTCACGAAAAACAGAAATGAACCGAAACGGACCCCCTAAAAGACAAATGACAAATGAAACACCATTTTTTGATTCGTGCCCATCTCTGTTCACCACATTGAAAGACATTTGCCATTTGGCAGCCCATTCCCCCAGTTTGGAGAGATCCTTCTGGAGCTCTTCACAATCTTCTCTGGTTTTTACCACAGAAGATTGTACAGTACTGCTACCCTAGCGTAGCATCAGCATAGTTTCAGAACATGCAAAGCGTGGTGTAATAGCACAGCAGCTGAAAATAGTGTTTCCTAAGATATAACTAAATCAACTTATGTGATATCTGAACTTCTTTTACACCTTTTATACCTGCTGGACCAATCAGGTTTCAGGTGCCCTGGAATGTTCACCAAGGCAGTAGCAGTTTCTGCCCTCACCCCACCCCACCCCATACAGGCAGTTGAAACCATTTCTCAATAAGCATAGTACGATAGATCAAGCTGATTCAGCCTTAGCATCTTCACCCAATAAGGGGTACTCCCATTCCTTTGTGCAAAAAAGCTGTTCCCGCCTTTCTCTAAGCCAGCTGTTCCTAGGAAGTGAGTAAAGACTGGGTTTTCTAAAGAGATCGCCAAGATTATAGCACTGCTGGATAACTCAGTGTTTTGCCATATGGCTGTTGAGCTAGAAGCTGGAATTTCAATTCCTCACTATGTCTCCCAAAAGAGCCAGCCTGTGTGGCCTTAGGCAAGCTATAAGATATTGGGAAAAGAAAAACAGATGAGGGCAGAGCTTTTCCAGCAAAAGGAAGTTTTGCTGATAAATAAAACTAAAAAAGGAATCTTGCCATGAACACTACTTGCATTTATTAAATTACTGAATTATTTTTCTTTAGAGCAAGAAAGAGGCAAAAACAAACGACAGTAGAGTAAGTGTAATTGCACAGTGGTACCTCAGTGAGTTTAGGTATATCTGGCTGTGGAACCAGACGTTGGGACTTAGATTCTGGCGTGATCAGATGCAGACCTTTGGTTGACTAATATCTAACTTCTAGCTAGTTGCACATTTCTGTGTCATAACCTATCCTAGTGATGGCGAACCTTTTAGAGACCGAGTGCTGACACTGCAATTCAAAACCCACTAATTTTTCACAAAGTGCCAATACAGCAATATAACTTGAATACAGGTGGCTATGAAGGGGCGATGTCAATTGCCCACAGATAGGGCTCCGAGTGCCACCTTTGGCACCTGTGCCATAGGTTTGCCATCAATGACCTATCCTATAGAATTTCTGGATAACTCAGTAGTTCAGGTATTTGGCTGTAGAGCCAAAGGTTCGGGTTCAGTTTCCCACTCTGACTCTTTGACAGGGACTGGACTCAATGGCCATGCCAGCTCTATCGTGCTAAGAGTACGATAAATTATATTTAATTATTATATAAAAATGTTCCCTCAATTTTTCAGTTTCTTCACAACACTCAACATTTTCCTTTCCATTCAAATCTGCTTGGTTCTAGATCAGGATCTAGTGTAACTAATGGAGTGGATGAGGCTGAATAAACTGAAAATTAATTCAGAGAAGCAGAGGTGCTCCTGCTCAAATGAAACGCAATAGGGAAATAGGAATCCAGGCTGTGCCGGATGGATTTGCATTCCCTCTGAAAACACAGGTGCACAGCTTGGGTGTGCTCTTAGATTCATCCACAATCATGAATGTCCAGGTTTAGTGACCAGGAGTGCATTTGTAGCATTAAAACTATTGCATTGGTTGCACCCATTTCTGGAGTGGTCTGATCTGACCACAGTGATACATGCCCAATTACAAATCAGCTGGAATTGTATGTGGAGCTCCCTTTGGAAAGTATCCATTGGTTCCAAAATGCTGCAGCTGGATTGTTAAATGGAGCTGGTTACAGGGATTATATAACCCCACTATTATAGCAGCTTCACTGGATTCCAGCCTGTTTTTAAGGCACAACGTGCTATTTAACCTATAAAGCCCTAAATGGCTTGGGTTCAAGTTATCTCAAAACCTGCATCTCCCTTTATAAGCCTGCCCAAGTTTTAAGATAATCAGGAGAGGCCTTCCTCTTAGTCCTACAGGTCTGTTTGATGGTGATGCAGGAAAGGGCTATATGCAACTGCTCCTGGACTCTGGAACTCCCCCCTTCCCCCACTGGAAGACAGGTTCGAATCATCTTTGCTATCCTCCCAGAATCAAGCAAATATTTTTCTTTTCAGACAGTCTTTTTTTAATAACTGCTCAATTTTTTCTTAAACGGACAATTGCATTTGTGTGGTTTTTAATGTGCTTTGATACTGCTTTTACTTACACATTTTCATATGAGATTTGAATCATTTAAAATATTGTAATAATGTATTGTTTAAGGTTTTAATTTTTCTTAATACTGTAAGCAACCATGTATCCTTTTAAGATGAAGGCAGCATATAAATATTTTAATGAATAATATATAAGTAAATAATTAAGTCTATAAATTTTCCCTCTTTTCTAATGTGCTTGGATATATTGGTATTTCTGTTTCAATCAAAAGCAAGTCAGATGGGCCATGATGTTCAGAGTTGGTGGTTTGACAATAGCTGTTCCCACATTTATCCAAGCTAGCAGATTTGTTTTTACTTGAGTAAGTAATTCTACTATTTTATATGGTTTTATTGATGTCTGTTTTTAAGCCTTTTGTGTGAATTGCCCAGAGTTCCTTTGGGAAATGGGAGTGGTATACAAATGTAAAAATAAATAAATAAATAAATAAATAAATAAATAAATAAATAAATACAGTAGGTCTTCTGTTTTCTCTACATATTATAGATGGTGCCCTGGCTCTAAATGAGATAAAGAACACTGGAAAACCTACAGGTGATATTTCATTTAATAAAATAGTTTCTGAAAATCACAGTGCTAGTAAAAATGACTACCTCACTGAGAAACACACAGGTTATATAGTTGTACCTCAGTTCACGAGTACCTTGGATGAGAAGCATTTTGTAAACTGAGCAATTTTTTTTAGTAAAATTTTGCCTCAGTTTGTGAGACTTGCTCTCATTTGAGAGCAAGGCTCACCTCAGCATGGACCCTGTTCTGCCTGGAGTGGCCTCTGGAGCTCATTCCAGGCCATGTAGTGGGCCTATGTGTGGCCTCTGGAGCTATCCACAGGCCTGGTGTTGCCCGGAATGAATCTGAAGTGACTTCTGAAAAACTGGAAGTGACTTCTGAAAAACTGGAAGTGACTTCTGGTGGCCTCCAACTCTTTCTGTGGGCCCAGCAATGCCTGGAATGGGCCTCTGGGGCATCTAGCCAGGCCTGGCTCTGACTGGAAGTGACTTCTAGGCTGCATGGTGAGCCTGCTGTGGGCCACCAGAGCTCACCCTGAGCCCAGCCCCACCTGACTTCAGCCTCCACAGTGCACCCTTGGCAGCACCGGGCCCAGGGCAAGCTCTGAAGGCCGCTGAAGCTCCCAGCCATAGTAAATTTCCCTATAGGAAATAATGGAAACTGAGACCCCAGAATGGATCAGGTAAGTTTCCGTTATTTCCTATGAGGAAATTTGCTTTGATACTCGAGTATTCTGGTTTACAAGCATGCTTCCGGAACGTATTATGCTCGTAAACCAAGGTACCACTGTAAACTGTTTGAAAACCCAATGATATATCCAGCATTGCTGAAAGGTGATTTCAGAACATTTCTCACTAGAAGATTTTGGGGATAACAGAAGTTGTCATAGCAGGCTTGCTCCTGGCTTTTGAAAAAAATGCTTTGAGTTTGCCAAAAGTAGAAAGCTTCTTTTTTGAGTTCTTTACTATAATTTGGAGATGCTGGATGGAAATTTATTCTAGGTGCCTTGGTGGCCATTTTGTAGCCCAACAAATCAATGAATCAAAAAATTACTAAAAATCATCAATTCTTATTAGTAGAGGGTATTAATTTGTATAAATACACATTGATAAAATTAGCAATTTTTGAACACATTGACAAATTATGCAATTTATTTATTTATTACCATATATGCTTGAGTATAAATTGACCCATGTATAAGCCAAGGCTCCTAATGTAACCTCCCAACACTGGGAAAACTTGTTGACTCAAGTACAAGTCGAGGTCATTTTTTCATTATACTTGATTATATACGGTATACCGGCCGAGCCCCTGTATACCGGGGTAGTAATTGTCAATGTGTGCTGGGATTGAGGAGGCAATTAGGGAGTTAATAGCATAGAGTAAATTCCCTGAGTGCCTCCAGGCTCCCAGCACACATTGACAATTACTACCCCCAGCCCCCTTAGAGGTTCAAAACTAAGTCCCCTTACCCCTAAATCTTTCCAGATTTCAGGGGTTTCCCTAAAATTGCTTCAGGAAGGTACCCCCACTACTTAGGAGTCCAAAGGAAAGTAAATTTTGATTGTATATTTTTAAAAACAAATTTTGAGTGCAGTTTTTTAAAAATATGTACTCAAAAATTACTTACCTTTTGGGACACTAAAGTGATTTTAGGGAACCCCCTGAAATTTGGAAATATTGGGGGATAAAGGGGCTGAGTGATGAAGCTCCAAAGGGAGTGCCCCTAAACCTTCTCATTGGAATCATATGGGAAGCTGCAGCAGCCTTATTTCCAGCCTGATCAGCTTTGGAGTTAGTTTTTCCCCCCCTAGGGACTTGCCTTCCACCATCCTCCCCACACCCTCTGAGCACCTAATGTTACCCCCAAAACCTGGGAAACTTATTGACTCAAGTATAAGCCGAGGGCATTTTTTTCAGCAAAAAATAAGGGGCGAAAAACTAGACTTATACTGAAGTATATACAGTAATTCCTTGACACTGTTCATCCCAGCATTAAGGCTAAATATATTAAACACTTCAGTATATGACTGGTTTTCCCAAGTTAAATTTTTTTACTTCAGTTTCATCTTCAAAAAGCTCATCTATTACAAAGTTGATGGAAGAAAATGTCAGAGCTTGAAAAGTTACTTCCAAAAGGAATTAATAACATATATAGTTCCACCTGTCCCAAAATTTTAAAATCAAATCTTCATTTCCTGACTCAAAGTAAAAAAGACTGAGAGATTTAGGTACCTAAAAATCCTGAACATGGCTAAACAACACACAAAAAAACCCCACAACAACCATCAGATCCCAGACATAAGAACCTTCGAGAGCACCTTGAGAACACTTTAAAATCCATCTGGATGTTACAAGTCATGGTACTGTCAAGCTGTGTCTTATGGTTGAAGGGATTAACTTTGTACCTGTAGTGTCACCATGCTTTGCCCCGGTCCTTTCACAGGCTGTTGACAAGCACCACTTCTAATTTTTCTCTTTCGCTGCAACCAACTAGTTTCTCTAGTAAATTAATGCTTTCAGACTGGTCTTAAATTGAATAAAGATAGAAGTTTATTTATGACAAAGTAGAATCAAACTCATACATCAAGGATAACTTGTTCAGGTACAAATAAAAAGGAAGAATATAGCTCAAACACACTAGTTCACATGCGCAACCCTGTTCTTATGTTTACAGACACTCAACACTTAGTTTTCCTCACAGAAGTTTTAAAATCCTATCTTTTCTCTCTCTAGTCTTTAACTGTCTCTCAGACTCTATCTATCTTTTGTCAGTATGTGTAAGTCCCTATTTGACCTTCTCTCAGACAGTTTCAGTCCCTATCTGTCCCTGTCTGACTAGTTCAGTGCTGGGCAGAGACTTAAATCCCCTCAGGCTCCTCCTCCAAACTCTCTCATTTACTGTATTCACAAACCACCAATCTGCATAAACACATCTAATAAATTATTCAATACCAAGGGGTAAACACCACAGTACCCACCTCTTCCAGCTTTTATGCAATATTTGTGGTTCAGTTTGTTCCTTATGTGTACCTCCTGGATAATAATAACTTAGAAACAGGGTATTACACACAAAACACTATTTTAGGTAGTTTTCTAAAAGATCATCTGGAATACCATGTTGCAACAATGAAATGTCTTTCACAAATATTTGAGAAAACTTTTTTTGCTTCTTTTGTGATCTGTATGAAGACAAGGAATGTTGTACCTTGGGTGCATAAGTATACTTAGAAAAATTAATCTTCGTATTTTTGCATTCAACCTTCATATATCACTGTTTACTCAAACTGAAGTGCTGTCTTTGTAAGTTAACATACTCTGTACTTGTAATCACGGGGCAGCAAAATAGTTGTGTGCCTTTTGTGTAACGAAAGTATTTTGAATGTCAGTTCTCTGGATAAATAATAGGGTCCAAGCAGAACATCTTTTCAGTATCATTTGGTCCGAACTGGTAGTAGAAAAAATGGATTTTCCCTCATACCTTTAGTTATTTTGATAAGGGATGATTTATTCTGCCTTAGAATCACAACCTGTGCACTTTTTCTCATTCTTTGTTACCTGTCACTTCTTTGAGTATTTTTAAAGCATTCTATGGGGGGGGGGGAGTTATTTTTCTCTTTTTCAATTAGCCTTTCCAGCTTAGTGTGCTGTTGTAACACCTGGTGCTATTCATTTGAAGTGGAGGTTAAAGCAGGTTAAGAGAGAAAATTTGAAAAGATGAATGATGTCGATAGCTCTGAAGAGTGACAAATTTCAGCCTCAAGGCTATCTCACCTTGAGAAGCTTCTCTTTGAAAAGCTGGCTTCCTCACAACTCTTTCCTCCCTCCACTTGGCCGTGATTATTTGTACCTCAACATACCGTTTACTGCTGTTCTTGTAGGATATTTTGTAGCCATGTGAGTTAATCTATAGGCCTTTGTGAATGACCACAGATGACCTGTTATTTGACTTATTTGGGCAGGCTGCTCAAAATGGAGCTAAATTTAAGCCTATCTTTTATATCAAAACTCATGACTTTATTTGGGAGGACTTTGTTTAGATTATATCTAAAAGCATCAATTTAGGGTAGATCAGTGAATGAGCATATGATTTGTAGGGAGAGATGCTAACCTTGGTGTCTGTTAATGAATCTGGGAAAGACTTCTAAGCATGGCTTTAGAGTAGAGATGGGCACGACTCCAAAAAATGGTGTTTCGTTTGTCGTTTGGTCGTTTAGGGGTCCGTTTCGGTTCATTTTTGTTTTCGTTGGGTTTTTCTGCAAATTTTTCATTTTCATATGTAACAAACTGAAAAAATGAAAACGGAAACAAAAAATTGCTGTTTCGTTAGCATTCTTTTCAGTTCAATGTATTTGCTGCAACAAAAACGAAAAACACGGCAAAATTTTTCATTTCCGTTTCCGTTTCCATTTTGTTTTGAAAAAAAATTGTTTTCGTTTTCATTGCATAATGAAACGAAAAAACGAAAATGAAAATGAAAAATTGCTCGTTTCGTGCCCATCTCTACTTTAGAGTACTAGGACCAAAAACGCAAATAAAAGTTCTGGACTGAAGTTGATTTAACGTTTATGTGGATATCCTCTAATGGCCTTCACTTTTATAGAAGTTGTACATTCATTTCCTTTTGTTTGGTAAAGGGGAAGGGGGGAACATTGGGTTCAATTTATATGTTGACTTAACAAACATGGCTTTTCATAAGTCATGCCTCTGGCAGATTTAATACAGGTTGGACAAAAAAGGTAGGGTTTTTTTCTGGTTGACCAGCAGTGAGATGAATAACCCAAATGGCCACACCCTGTGGGGAAAGGTCTCTCTTTTTTTTCTTATCACTTATATGTTCCTGTGCTAGGAGAGCCCCGTACCATCTGCCAAACAACCAATTCTGTATGTGGTTGGTTAAAATTTACATTTAGGCCCTGCACATATTTATATGCAGGTAACCCCTATCCATATATATCAATCACATGACAATCATAAGGAAATAGTATGTGTGCATATTGATGTCAAAGGATGAAAATATGGCATGGTTTGGAATTCCCTTATGTGTTTGCTAGCCAATTGATGAAGGAACTCTTCTGGTAAAAATATAGGTTGTGACGTGGTTTCCAGGGTTATGTTAAAAATGCAATATGTATGGAATGTGAGGCCAACCTTTCATCTTTCCATGATAAAATTCTTTGGGAATGATTCAGTGGTCCTTAAGTGACCCTTCAGTAGACAATGACTTCAATAGTACTTCACCAGTGTAAATTGTTTAGTATGCTAAGTGTGGCAACCTGACATGTCATTCCATTGTTCGTGTGAGAACATCCTGAAGGCACTACAATCTTTCCTAATCAAATAACAAGTGAGGACAGAACTACTTGTCATCACTTCAGACAATTTTCTGAATCTTGACTGTAAAATTGCAGTATAGTGGCTCATGGACATCAGACCAGACTGAGCGAACACAAAGTTAAGAGGACTGAAGGATACACTAAGGAGATGGTAATTATGCTTAGCTAAGTGGCACTAAAGCTTTATAGACAAGGAAAGGGAATGAAAATGTGATTGCTAAGTATACTTAAGCAATGAAAACTGACCAAAGGAACAGGCACCTGCAGTGCTATGTACATTTTTAACAATTCTTTTCTTTTTTTGAGACTATACATTCAGAGTTTCATTGCTAAAAACAGCTTTGGGGATGGGGGAGAGGTGAAGCAGAAATGTAAGTAATGAATTGATTTAACTGCATTAATTCAAGATACTTTTATAGGGAAGAATATATTAAAATACTAAGCTGAATGATAGGGGTCCTACCAACATTTTTAATTGTTCAAAAGGCTTCTTGTTCTGAATAAGGTGGAAGTTTGTTTTATTATCCCAGTAGTCTGCATTTCCATTTCAAGTATGTTAAAAGGGGAGGAAAGGGCTGTTATATATCTACTCTAATAATAAAAGAGAGCTTGTGTGTGTTTGTGTCTGTCTCCCTTGTCTACATAATCCTGCTAGTGAATGTTGCTTGTTCATGATGACTCAACATGCAGATGATTAAATCAATGTATCAAGAGATAGAGAGGTGGAGAGAGAGAGAGAGAGAGAGAGAGAGAATATTACTCTTGCTTGAAATCCATTTGCACAGCTCCTACAATGGAAATGACATCTTCAGCAGCACATTACCACTGAACACAAGCTTTTTGTTTGCATTGCATTGCTTGCACAAAAATTGACAAAGCTTGCATACATCCCCAAATGGCAAAATAAAGCCTTTAAATCATCTTAATTAATTTGTCACTACCCATGACATCACTCCCAATGTGCCGGTTGATCTCACAGGATTTTGATGATGGTCTGAAATGTCTGGTCAGAAATATGAAGAGCGAGAAAGACTGAATAAGCAGTGGGTGTACAGGAAAAGAAACCCCAGTGAGATAATGTATGGAAGGTATGGTTGCCATGTTGACTAGATGGCTGGAATTTACTTAAATCCTGGCTTTGCCATCTGATACTTATTTATCTGGCTTGGACTCTCATTAGAGAGGTATTTGCATCTTTCTTGCAGAAGATTCCCTGGAAAAGCCATTGACTTGCCAATGTCTTCTGGAAAATAATAGGTGAAAATGGTGATAGGGGACAGGAAAAACAATTTAAAAATCCACCCATGCAGGGGGATGTCTTGGTGAGAAGTCTCAGCATGGTGAGATTTGGAAATGATAGTTATAAAAATAATCATACCCCTAATGTGCACCTCTGTTGCTTTAAATCGTCATTGCTCTTTCTCAGTGAATCATGGGATTCGTAATTTGTTGAGAACCTAAAGGAGTATTTAGGTATTTTTTTTTTAAAAAAGTAGGAAGGATTAATTGAGGATTAAATCATTTTAAATTTGCAGTAGTAGGCTAATGCATTTCTTCAAAGAATTCTAAGTAATTCATCAGATTATAAATGCCAGATTTTCTTATGAGGAAGCCATGAGATTTCAAGCAAGATCAAACAGCTCAGTTCTTGAAAGCAACAAGTTACAAGTAACAAGCGTAAAGGTAAATTGTTCCTTTTGGAAATAATGTTCCTTTGTTCATAGAAGGAAAGGGGATCCCAGAAATTCCTTTTTCTTGCCGTAGAAGCAAATAGCAATTTTACTCTCTGAGGACCTTTCCTTCCTCTTAGAACTGACAGAACTGTTGTTTGTTTCTCCCCTTTCTTCTTTTATATTTTTCTATAAAAACAAAAAGTCTTCCCCCTCGCTTCATTTAAACTCTAGCTGAAGCTGCCTGGCTCCCCTAACAAGCTACTCATGATTCTGAAAGCTTCATGAAAGCATGAACAACTTTCCCAGGAAGACTCAGATATGTACCTTGTGAGTGTACAGATATATCAGTACACTATATATGATAACTATAATATATTATAGCCCAGTAACTCTAATATCCAACTATAATGCATCAGATTTCAATCCATTGGATTAGATCTGTAATTATAACTTTAAAAGGCTCTAATGGTACACATCTTTTCTTGCTGCAACATTCTTAAAAGCTTCTACAGCTTGTTGGTGTGTTGTTTTTTAAGCAGCCTAGCTAGACCTATTTTTCTGTTTCCCCGACTACTTTCATGGTGTTCGTTTTCCGTTCTTTTAAATGACATTTTCTTGTAAGGATAACTACCCTTCTGGTCTTTCATTTTAACTTATTGTGATACTGCTGTACATGATGCAGCCTGCATTAGAGCTCATTTAGCTAATGATCTCGGAGTCATTTTGAGGGATTTTAAAACAAGGACTACAACCCATTAGAGCCAGGCTCCTGTTAATCTTAAGCAACAGACCACAAGCACTGATGTTCCTAAGTGTACATCCAGCATAAAATAGAAACTCTGGATCTAACAAGGAGGAACAAACTCTGAATTATGATGGGTAATTATATTTAGTTTTTCTTTTCCTGCAAGTTTTATTCTGTTGTTTACTCAACAGTGCATCTCATATAAGTTTTCAACTCCTTTATGAAAAATAGGCACTATTATTATTATTATTATTATTATTATTATTATTATTATTATTATTA
>JAHTLZ010000237.1:56842780-56869345 GCA_023846285.1 Phrynocephalus versicolor
ACACACACACACACACACACACACACACACACACACACACACACACACACACACACACACACACACACACACACACACACACACACACACACACACTGTTCCACACAGAGCCCTTCCACTCACTCCTCCAGGAGCCTCGGCTTGCAGGGCAGCTGGCTCCCCCCCCCCCCGTGATGGTGACCTGGCGCTGCTCCCCCCTCCAAATAAAAACTCGCAATATACTGAGACTGCAAAATGTGAACCGCGATGTGGCGAGGGATTACTGTATCGATTACTTGGGTATTTACCGTATTTATATTCAAATATTTGTATATCACTTGTGTGTGTTTTTCTTTGCAGAATGGTCCATGGTTACAAATGGTATATTTTTAAGCCTTAATTTTACAAACATAGTAAAGATTACACATACTCTAAGCATTGTTCAGGGCTTCACCTTTGCCTACTGTCTCAGTGGATCATACAAGGAGAAAAATCCCACCCAGCATTGTTAAAGTGAGGGGAAAGCTTATCTGATTATTTTATCTTGTAAGCAGCACACTTTTTTGATAGAAATTACTGGCCCCTCTCATATTCTGGAAACAGCACTTCTGTAGACATAAAATCTTAGTCCTATACTTCTGAGTGTAGGTGTTACACAGTTCCTTGAAAAACTAATTCGAAAATCTAGTAAGTCAGCTTTATAGGCCTTGAAACAGGTTCTTCTGATGGAAACATATTGGGGCACATGGTTTTGTTGGGGAAATGTGGTCTTTCAACCTCCCAAATGCAATCTTGAACTCAATTCTGTCTTCATTTTTAGTGGGCATTAGGTCAAAAGCAATACTAATCAAGCAGCCGAGCACTGTATAGCACACGACAGACCAATAAAGCTATTATCACCTCTCCTCACACTGAGGGACCAAGGGAAAGAATGGGTAAAAGCTAAAGGTTAAGGATTTGTTATCACCTGTCTGGGGAGAAGGCATCACTCTTCTGAATGATAAAATAACTTCAGAACCCAATGTAGCTGCTAACTCACTGTTTCTTTCTTGGCCATGATTTTTGCTTCCTGTTGCAAAACTCTGAGAAGCAAGATGCCTTTAAAACTATTTTGTTGTTCAATGTGCTTTCAAGAAGGGCTTTAAAATGTAATATTTTTTGTTTTAGATGACAGGTAGCTGTCTTCTAAGATAACATGAAGCAACACATGATTAATATGTGTTTATTTTGAAGTCTCACATAGTTGGGTATTTCTTCACTCTGTGTGCAAAAATTGTTTCACCAGTGGCCATCTTCAGCTTCTGGGAACAGAAAATAAGCACGGGGACATACTACTAATGCTTCTGTATCAAACTTATTACACACTGACAGTCTGAAGTGGGAGCAATGCAGCAACAATTATGTCCTAAAGAGGGACCGGATATGTTACCTCTTAACACTTTAACTTTCAGAATACCAGGGGTGATGCTGGCTGGAATGTTCCAGGAGCTGTAGCTCCAAAGAGCAATACTTTCTGGCTTTGGACTTAAATATGCAGAAGTATGACATCACTGAGTTCAAGAGACTTCCTTCCTAATGATTGCAGTTAAGTTTGCTGTTGTAGCCTGCTTACAAAAACCAAATTGGCTTTTGTTCCTATTTTTCTCTGGAAAATTGACCTTTTGCCTCTCTTGACTATGATAGCAAGTATCTCTTGTTTCAGAAATCCACATACTTCTGAGATTTGTTTGTAATACATTCTGCAGAAGAAAATGTGCACAAAAATTATGATCAATACATTTGAAATATGTGCGCCACTGAGGGGGAAATGTGCACATGCACATAACACACACAAAAAACTGAATGTAGAAATGTGTTAAAATGCTCCTTAGATGAAGAAAAACCATGAAAATTAATTTCCATGATAGGATTTGTAGTATTTTTCCATGTATAAAACTATATTTTGTCTAAACTTAGATTAAAAATTGAGGATCATCTTATATACAGAAGTAAGCCAAGAAGAGAACAGCCCTGTTACAAAACTGTAATTTTGGGTTGGAAAAGTGGGGGGTCATCTTATACATGGGGGTGTCTTATAAATGGGAAAATATGGGTAATGAAACTGCAGCCTGAAGGTACTGAAGCCAAGTCAGAGATATTTCATAGAATCACACAATCATAGAATAATGGAAGGGGCCTATAAGGCCATTGAGACCAAGCTTCTGCTCATGAAGGAATCCAAGTCAAAGCTGATCTGACAGAGAGTGGCCCAGTTTTCTCTTGAATGCCTCCAGCACTGGAGAACTCACCAAATTTCAAGCCAAATTCCATTGATGTACTAGAATAACAGTTAGGAAGTTAGTCCTGATATTGAATTAAATCTGGATTCCAGTAGCTTGATCCCATTATTTTGAGCCCTGCATTCTGGGATGATTGAGAACAGATCCTGCTCCTCCGCTATATGACTTCCTTTCTAGTATGGAAAAGTGCCGTCATATCTCCCCCTCAGTCTTCTTTTCTCAAGGCTAAACATGCCCAATTCTCCCCGCCTCTCCTCATAGGCTTTCCAGTCCATTGATCATTTTTGTTGCCATTCTCTGAACTTGCTCCACTTTGTCAGCATCCTTCTTAAAGTGTTCTGTCTATTTGGTTTGCTATAGCTTAGGTGATCACAACGAAGGGTGTGAATCATTTTGGTGCCACCATCCACACTGACTCCTCAACATGATGCAATCTGAAGTGCACCACCATTCATTGCCTCCTTACTTTCATCCTGCCTTCTGCCGATCTCCAGCTTTCCTGTTGTTCATTGTAAATCTGGTGGGTTATATAAAGTGTTGCACAGTGCAAAGGAAAACGGACATGCTTTCCAAATTTCGCCATAATGTGTGAACGCATATGCACATAATGTGGAAACATAGTAGGCATTCAAGCTGAAAAAATAGAAGCCCCCAAAACTTCATGTCAGAAACAAAAAGGTCCAGACTGATTCAAATTGGTGTTTGTCTTGTGCAATCAGAAAAACGAATGTATCTGTTTTATACCTGCAACAAATCCTGCAGTATTTGAAAATGTTCTTGCAGCCTGATATGTGATAGCAAAGTAGGATACTGATTATGAATCTGATATATTTCCACACAGTTGGTGATATGTTGATTCTTTTAAAAGCCAGTGTTGTAAACACTGCTGCGTGCCGGTTCCATTCTGTGTTCCATTGCACTATGATTCTCATTGCACTATCATTCTCATGATTCTTAGAGTTGGGCTAAATAGATGCAAGGACATTTGAAAAGTATCACAATGTACCATTTTGGTGTAAGGTTTCACATTTATACCTCTTTTAAAATGCTACTTTTAAAGGCCATTTTGATACATGCATACATATGTATGTATTGTGCTATTTTCTTATCAGTCCTATGTGGCAAGTGAGGAATTGTTTTGTTTCTTCCTTTTATATTTTTAAGATATTTTCAGGATGCATTGTCAGAATATAGCAATAGACAGGACAGACGAGAGAAATGCTGATAATAATATTCCATACGTTAGGCCATAACATAGTAGTAAATTTTTGGAAAAATAACATTTTGTGTTGTGTGACTTTTAGATGGAATATCATGCAAGACTGCTTAGACTAAATGCATAAGAACACCTGTGTTTTCCATGTTAGTTTCCATTCCTTATAATGGATTTTTTTTAAAATTTTACTTGTTTGTGTGCTGTTTTTAGCTTTAGTGTTGCCTTTTAATGTTGTAAGATGCCTCGTCTAATTCCCTTTTTTAAAAAACTTGAATATGTTCATTCATTCATCCCCTTCATATTATACAAAATATTCACGAAAAGCCACCTGTTCTGTAACTTGACTCATGGAAGGTCTGTGAATACTGAGCTGTCCTGCAATCCTGTAGAAGTGCATTGGCCAAACCACAGAGCTTTCAAATCTTGCTGACTGAAGAATGTTAGACTATAATTTATGGTCACCAAATATGACTGGTTCATTTGAGACCGTGCATGATATTAATTCTGTACATACTACATGAATAAGGCCCAAATCATCTGCAGAAAAACGCTTATGATATAATTCATCAGGACATCTAGAAGACCATGATTGCATCCAGATGTTATCTAGAAAATGGTGGGGGTCATTATATTGGAAAATAAACGTTTCTGCTGACAATTAGATAAATAATGCAGTAAATGCTCCAAGCACCTGTTATCTGTGCTGCAATTAGATTTTTCATTAAAAAGTGCCAAGTGAACAAAAGGCTTAGTTTATAGTTTCATTATAACTAAGTGGCCCTCTGTGAATTGTAGTCCAATATGCACCCACTCCTCTTTTATTTTAACACTGGATCTTTGTTTTATGGACACTTTTGAGTGGTATGTCAGTTAGTGCGATAGCTGATTCTTGGCCTTTTCAATAACTGAAGAAACATTTTATTGTAACAGCTATATTAACAGGAGTTCTCCACTTGATGTACATGGTTAAAAACTAAGACTTGATGATACTTTAACATCTGCATAAGATCTAGCCAGTTTTGACAATCATCTGAATACTTTGATTTTATTGACACTTCATATTATACAAAAACATGGTCCGTCATCTCAAGATATTTTATGCAAAATCCAAATCTTGATTCTGCATCTGAAAAACATCATCATGTATTTGTATAAAAAGGTGAGGCAAACTACTCAGGGTACATTGTAAACATAACCTATACATGCTACATAACATGTATCTTTTACAAAAATAGAAAACTGTTGCACGAATTCCAAAACTGACTAAGGTTGGATTTCCATTTGACAAACCATCAGTCAGTCTTCTCTCAGTTTCATCATTCTAAATTGTCACTTCTGCAATAGAAAGCTTGCTTTTATAGTTAAAAACATATCCCTTGATCTCTTCTGTATAGGTCTTCCATGTATTGTTTCCATCTATTCTGTTTTCTCCTGGTCAGATAGTGTGCTTCACTATGGGTCTCTCAGCATTACTAATGTAGGCTTAAATTTCCTTTAGATTTTTGGATCCTCTCGTTTTTCCTCTGTTGCTGATCTCTTCTGTTTCTTTGCTCAGGTCATGATAATAGTTCTCTTCTTTCACTTTCATCAGAAGTTTCAAGTGAGACTCGCTGAAAAATTGCATCCAGGATGCTGACTGTATTTCTGTCACCTTTTAATTTTGCTACTCACCTGTTCTTTTGAATTTGCTGCCACACGAGGCCAGGGCAAGCCAAAAGGGGAGGGCAAGGTTGGGAAAGAGCTGGGGGAGGCAAGCCAGTGAAGCGGCAGCACAATCCTTGCCACCCCCTCCCCATCCGCTGCCCATGCTGACTGCCAGGTCCCCCGAGGATGCTGCATAGCCAATGGGTGCTGTGTGCCCTCCCCACTCTCCCAGACACCCAGATTCAGGTGAAGAGGAGGAGGAGGAGGAGGAGGAGGGCTGGAGCATTTAAAAATTGTAAGTAGAGCAAACTGCATCCAACATTTGTTAGGCAGCAGTTCAAACTGCCAATGGTTTTCCGGCTCTAACTATGAGTAAATCGAATTACTCATAAATAGAGCCACTTGTAAGTAGAGGTATCACTGTTTTAAAATCTATGAATGTCATTATCTTCTAAAGTCCATGCTTGCTACAATAGGATCAGATAGAACACATTCAGGAGCTTGCATTGTCTGTCTCCTTCCTTCCTCTCTCTACTTCTTTGATATATCTTAATTCAGGCTTTAAACATTATAAGGGGAACTAATACCCTTCTGCAGGTATCATAAGTTCTGAAGCCCTAACAGGGAACATTGCCCTTATAAGGAAGAATTACTATTAGTTGTTAGTTCTATTACGAATAACACTACTAATGAATAATAATGGTTCTCTGACACGTCATCAAGCATAAAGTCAACACTGTGGAGTGAATGCTCCAAATATATACTTGAAGAAAACTGATCCACATAATATTTTGTATTCATTGTCTAGACTGAGTTGAAAAGTCAGAACCAATTTATAAGATTCCTAAAAGAACTTGTTACATTTAAGTAGCTTTACTTGCCTTCCCAACACCATAATGATCATTCATGGCTGAGTGAGTTTTGAACACAGGTTTCCTTACTTCACTTCAGCACCATGCTGGGAATATAGTAATAAACATCCAAAATATAAGATTGTTTACAAAATCAGCAATGCTTGTGTACTTAGTGATGTTTTTACAGATGTATCACAGCTAATAGAAAATGACAATGTAGAACATTTCAGTAAACTTTTTGCATTAAATCTACAGGACATGAATCAGTCCTGAAATTTGTCTGAGATTGAATTTTATTTTATCAACAAAAAGGGAGAATAGCAAATCCTGTTTCAAGTACAAAATAATAAGCTTCACATATTCTCAGAAATAATGTATGGTCAAAATTACACGAGGAGCAATCAAAGAGCAGGAGAAATTTAGATTCAGACGTGGATTTGAAATGGGAAAGCACTATTTTGCATAAATATATTTGAAAAGGGATGTCCAGGCAGGAACATGGGTATGCATGCCTGCATTACCTGGCAACGAGAAGTCTTCAGCAAAAGTTCAACATGACAAGCTGATAGAGCTTTTGGCAAACAAAGGTCCTGAGTCAAGATATGTTCATATAATTGACTATCTCTGATAGCAACTGAAAGAGGCATTTCATGTTGACAATGAGATGATGAAGGATATAGGAAGTAGAGATGTACAAATGTCATCCATTTCAATATCTGAATTATTTATCTTGCACATCTTTCAAGCAATTCATTCATTCCAATGTGTAGCCAATCCAATGCACTTTGTACAAAAAGTGTTAATCTCTCTCTCTCTCTCTCTCTCTCTCTCTTCTCTCTCTCTCTCTCTCTGTGTGTGTGTGTGTGTGTGTTTAAATCCAGATAGTGAAGAAGTCATGAAAATGGCGGAAATAAAAGCTTTGACCTGGGATGCGGGTATGTGTGGAACTCTGAGTACTGCTTGACCTATTTCCACTTACCTTTATTCTTTCTGTCTCTCCCTCCTTGCTTTCTTTCTCCCCTCTCCTCCTGGAGCTCCCATCCTTCCATGTACCTTCCCTCCATTAAGTAGGCACTGTTGCCCAGCTGCCAATCAAACCTAGATTCTTTAAAATCAATGATGATTATGACACTAATGTTTCAGATCCATCCATGTCAGCTGGGAACTGTTGCCCTCATTTACATTTCACTCTAGATTCCTTAAATGGAAATGAGGTGATGGCTCACATCTCTAATCCATTTGCAGAGGCTGGGCATCTTCAGCTGTGTCTTAATAGTCAAAAGAAAGCAGGATGATGGCACAGGTATCTGAGTCACTTGTGATCTGAAATGTTGAATTTGTTCACAGCTCTTTTTAAACAATATCCTGGGGAGAGTAGGGTGAACCCCTTTTTCTGTACTATTATGTTTGATTAGGAGCAGAGGTTTTGGAGAAAGAAACTGAGTCATGTTTCTTTTACATGATTTGAGTTTTAACATCCTGATAGCCAATTCAATGATCTGGAAAATGTCTGATTTGATTTGATTTGGGTAAGTTTAGAAACTGATCTTGGAAACACTGCATCTGAAGCACATCCCTAGTTTGAACATAAAGAGAGGAAAAAGATACGTCTACAGTGCTTTTAAGTTTGCGGACATCTTTAGAGAACCACCTGCTGATTCAAATGAATCCTTGTCAAAAAGCTGTTTGTCAAAAACATTCCATGTGAAGACAATGCTAACAGACAGTTTAGATTGTATGTGAAGTTTGTGCAATGCAGTGAGGAAGAAAATAATAGAAACAATCTAAAATGAATATTCAGAAATATTCAGGAGACAGGTGGGGTAAATACATAAATAAATAGTAATCAATAAAAAGCAAGCAGCCCAAGAAATGTAGTTAAAACTTCAAGCTGAAAAAGTACTGTGTGTTAACAGGCATAAGTACTTGGTATTGTTTTAATGCATAGTAGGATTACAGCTATGTAATGAACAGAGCCAGAATAAAGATGATCTGGAGCAGCATCCTTAATATGGAGAAAGAAATATGCAACTAACCATGGCTTTGAGATTGTGCCTTGTATGCTACTATGTATTCTCAATTCCACTACATGGCATGAAGCCATTTAATGAAATATGGACAACTACAAAAAGAAATACAGAAGCATCTGCAATTGGAAAAAAGACAAAAGATGCTGCAGAACATAAATTCTATATGTTTCTGAAAGGGCTTACAGGATCATATGTCATGTGGAGTTATAGCAGTATAAACAAACAAATTATGAGCAATGGAGAAAAATATCAGATTTAAAGAAATCCTAAAGTCTCGTCCAAATTGATGCCTTCAGATTGATTTGGAGGCTTCGTGCCAGAACAAATAAATCTGAAGTTAAGACACTTTCTAAATTTTCATGCAGACTTCTGTTTCAGAAATGCAGGGCTTCCATCTTCTGCAAAATGGCATGCTTCAGGTTTCATTTTTTTGAAATAAATCAGGATGGGAAAATAATGTTTGTTAGGCAAATTCAGTTTCTGATTGTAGGCGACAATTTACGAAGGTCTCTTCAATTTTTGTGTATTGCATTATAGCCGTGGTCCCAAACTTTGGAAGGGTTCACTGTGGCCGTCACCCTGATTCATGAATATTTATTATTTAGACTGTTGGAGGGATCTTTTCTTCCATGCTCTAATAGGAGGTATTGTTGGCGGAGTCATCAGTTATTTGTCCTTGTGCGAGCATTCAGAGAGCTGGAGAGTGCCTGGAAGATGTAAAGAGAGGGTGTTGAGTTAGGGATTATATGGACTTGTTATGTAAAAGATATGAAGTATTTTAACTTGAAGAGCATGTGAGATGTTTAATATAAAATTAGTAACTTAAGTCACTACCAAAAAGAATGAACATGTTTATTCTTTGTACCACAATAAACCATTCTTATTTATTTTGAAAGAAAATACTGTGCGACTCCATGATTTCAAATACCACACTTGGTCCTAAAAATAAATAAGTTCAATGTGGCAGAAGAATACACGTGCACAAAACATGTCTTAGTGGTCGAAATCCTTTGGGAATTTTAGTACAAGAACAATTCTGGATTCAAGTTTAGGAGCCACCGAGCAAGGGTAGTAGGGTGAAGCTGCCAAGCTATTCTACTACTGCATAGAGCAGGCATGTCCAAATTTTGGCCCTCCAGATATTTTGGACCACAACTCCCACAGTCCTTTGCCATTGGAAATATAGACTCTGAATTCTGGGAGTTGTGGTCCAAAACATCAGGAGGGCCAAAGTTTGGATGTGCCTGGCATAGAGCCTCACTAATTGACAGTCTTGAAGCAGTTTCCAAAAAACCATAATTGCCTCAGCCTAGCACCCATCTTTTTGAGATCACTAGCATTTTTTTTTTTTGCCTCATGACTTTCTTTGTACCATTTTAAGAAAAGCTAACAAAAAAGCATGGAACGTGAGGGACAAATTATTCCCTTTCATGGCCAAAACAAAACAATTGGGGGCCTCCTACATAAACTGGTATGACCTGAAACACAAATATTGGAGTCAGTCCTAGTTACAGTAAAAGCATCCAATCCATGCAAGGGTGATCTTGAAAGGCAGAAGCAAATGGCAGCACAGTGGTTATGACTGCAGGAATCCATCAAAGGACAGGTAAATCTATCGTGGCTGATTGAGAACCAGAGTCAAAACACAGTGTTCAAACTAGTGAGAAGATCAACTGAAGACAGTTCCAGGCCAGGGTTAAACACAGTCTAAGAAAGCTTTTACATGACCTCTAAAATCCGCCAGCAACGTAAATTCGGACCAGAGATCATGGGGGTTTGTTCTGCTTCCTATGTTCCCACCCTTCCACACTCCATTGCTTCTGTCTGCGGTGAGGGGAGGGAGAAAAAAAGGGAGAAAAGAATGCAGGCTCACCTCCACTCACCTCCGTCTGCCATCGGAGCAGCCCTGTAGGGATTCCAGGCTGTTAAAGGGGTGGCAGGGACAAAAAAAACAAACAGAAGGTGAGGAGAGCCCAGCATCCACAGCTTTATAATCCGCATCAGAATTTTTTTTACCTCCGGAGACCAGGTACTTGTAAAATGTGCTGGGGCTCGCTTAGGTGGTTGTGGTCGTACTTACTCTTTTTTAAAGTCCGCAGCTGGTGGGAAAACAATTTTAAACTCCTCATCTGGGAGCCCTTTGCCTCGGATTTTAGGGGTCATGTAAAAGCAGCCTAAGTTCAAGCATCAGATCAAAGTACTGATGAAAGTAAAATCCAAGTAGTCTTGAGAAAGATAAGAAGATACTGCCAGGATCCAATGCAGCTTCCAACCTGGAACAGAAGCATCAGTAACTAAGCTCTGAACGCAGATTAAAATTTCTGCCATGCAGAGTTATCTCCAGCCTCACACATGCAGTTATTCTATGCCACAACCTTAGGCTAAAGTGGTGTTTTTTCAACCTGTGTGTCCCCAGATGTTCCTGGACTGCAACTCCCAGAAATCTTCATCTAAATGAGCTAGGCAGGATTTCTGGGGGTTGGAGTCCAGGAACATCTGGGGACCCACAGGTTGAGAACCACTGGTGTAAAGAAAGGCCCTTCCTCATCTTGTGACTCTGAAAGCGATTTCCATGCCTCTTCAGAAAGGGTCACTGCTATTCAATGGCCTAAATATCCAGAGCCATAACATTTCTACACACGGGGGTAGAGAAAATCTTCTTGTTTTGTTGATACAAGATTGCTCTTGCTAAAAACAGCAGAAAGGAAACAAAACAGGGGGAAAAAATTGGGTTTTTCCATATCATGGAAAATGTCACAGGGGAAAAACAGTGCAAAGAGAAGTGTCAGCCAAAAGTCTTGGTTTGGGAAAATTTAGAAAATCTTCCAGAAAAAGACATATTTGGAGTATTTTCCATATATCCGCCTGGAAAGGAAACAAGCATATTTTTGGAACATCAGTAATATTTGGCCATGGAGTCTCAGAATTCTCCTTCAGAAATGATTGCACCCCCACATTTTTTTTTTTTGGCAAAACCTTGTATTAGAATCATTGATGTAAAAAAGAACAACAGAAGAGTAGCAACTGGGAATGCTCAGAGTGTTAATGGCAGAGAGTGCTATCTGCTCTGCCACCTGAGCAGTCAGGAAACCTGCATAAGTCCCAGAGCTATGCTAGGGATTGACAAATTATTTCTGACTACTTCAAATCTATAAAACTATTGGGGTGTCTCCAAAAGTTGGAACTGACTTGACATCATATAAATATTGTACTATAAAGACTAATGTTATACATTTCCCCCCTCATACTTTCACCTGAAGTACATCAGACTGGAATTCCATAGGAAAGGAAGTCTATCCCTCTAAATTTCACACAATTCAAACAAAAAAACAAAAAACAAACAAACAAAAACCCAAACATTTCTGTCAAATTCCCTTTGAAAGAAATCAAAATATAAGTGTTGGGGAATACAAGCTGCTAGACCTATTGATCAACAAGTTAGGGGACATAATCTCTCTCAAGGAGTGACAAAGTCAGCACGTTTAATCCAAATGTGACAAACATTACAAATGTTGCAGTTGGGTTGGGTTTGTTTGTTTTGATTTCCCATCATAGTCAAAGAATCTCAATTTGGGATTCGGACCCAAGTCAAAGAACAATTAACTGATCAGAACAGCCAGGCCACTTTAGGCAGCACTGAATTGGAATTCAAACATTACTGTATATACTTGAATATAAGCCTAGTTTTTCAGCCCTAATTTTGGGCTGAAAAAAGGGGTCCTCGGCTTATATTCGGGTCAATACTTTTAGCCACTGAGGCAAGTTTGGATCGGTGGCTAAAAGTCATTTTAAACATTGTGTGCCACTTCTCCTGACCCCTGTTTAAAAGGACTTTTTAAAAAGTCATTTTAAAATATTGTTTAAAATGATTTTTAGCCACCAACTCAAGCACTTGCTTCGGTGGCTAAGAGTCATTTTAAACATCACACACACACCCAGCTCACAAAGGAGGAGTTGCCAGGCCCTGCTGCATTTCCCACCCTAGGCTTATACTTGAGTCAATAAATTTTCCCAGTTTTTTGGGTTTAAATTAGGGGCCCCGACTTATACTCAGGTCGACTTATACTCGAGTATATACGGTAATTTAGATACTATGTTCATCCTTAATATATGCACAATAGTTTATCATATGCATGATACCCAGTGTGATGTTTGGATAGAGTGATGGATTACGATTCAGGAAGCCTGGGTTTTAATCTCGTTCAGCCATGGAAACTCATTGGGAGAGTGTATGTGGAAGTAGAGAACCCACTCTTTAAATAACTCATTTAACATGAAAGCCCCTTTACCATAAATTGGTTCTGAGAGCACATAGCAAAATTATATTCATGCACAGGTAAAACATAGTTAAATACTTCAACAGCATATCATGCAACTTTAGAATTATTGGCTTATTGTTGCTGAACTAATCAAAAGGTATACATGAATATAAATATATATGTATCCTTCCTTAAAAATATGCTCCTATGGGTACAAGTAAAATGTGAAAGCAAGACAAGTTTTCAATGAGTCCAAAACAGAAAGAATTGCATTCTACACTTGATGAGGAGGTCTGCAATATGCACCAGAAACTAAAGGTGTCCAAGTATTAAATAAAATCATAATGCTAATTAAAGTTGTTACAAATAGTAAAGATTATAGGTTTGAGCTGAGATGTTTAATACAGCTACTTGGTTCACTTCACAATAATTCTTTTTTTAATTCCCTCTGTAGCATACTGAGAGAATGTAATCATAAAGCTGTCATACATATTACTTTAGAAGAAGCAGGAAATGTTATTAGTTATGGTTCTGTACAATCCCTGATTATGCTTTTATCTCAAAGACTGTTAATGTATCTTCCACTGGCCTGATGTTGATTTCTCTACGGCATCTCATACCTAATTAATTTCAAGTTACATTTTCACTACAATTAGAAAAAGCATGAAGCAGTCCAGAAAGACAATGCTGGGGTTGATAGCCAACTATAATGTAATTGGCATGTTTGTCCCCTAATTAATGTTTTTATTTAGCAGATCACAGTGGACAAGCTGTTTCTTTTCCATAGTTTGATGCCAGGAATAAATGGCCAGACATTATATAATGCTACATTGTGTTATATATGCTACAATATATATATATATATTAGAGATGGGCACGACTCAAAAAAATGGTGTTTCGTTTGTCGTTTGGTGGTTTAGGGGTCCGTTTCGGTTCGTTTTCGTTTTCGTTGGGGTTTTGCAATTTTTTTGTTTAAGTAATGAAACCAAAAAATGAAAACAAAAATGAAAAATTGCTGTTTCGTTAGCATTCTTTTCAGTTCAATGCATTTGGCACAACAAAAACGAAAAACATGGCAAAAATTTTTATTTTGTTTCCGTTTCATTTCGTTTCCTATTAAACTACCTATCTTTAGTATTGATTATGCAATCATATTCTGTGGGCTATATTCATTGTTTTAAGAAACTAGCATTCTTCCCCCCTTCTTTTTCTTCTCACAATACTCTGAGATGTTGAAAGTTGGTAATTTCTCAGCCATTCAATTTTTTCATAATGTGTACTGTGGGCTGCAGAGGCACACCATTGTTTTTTAGCTGAGTATGGATCAATTCAGATATATAAACACACACACATTTGCTTACAATTAAAGCCTCTGGATTTCTCCAAGCCCAGGTCTTCAACAGGACTGTTCACATAGCACTGTATAGGCTGGATAACTTGGTGAGCTAAGTATTTGGCTGTGGATCCAAAGATCAATAGTTTGATCCCCCACCTTGCTTCCTTGGAGAAGGACAACCTATGTGGTTATGAGCAAGCTGCAGAGACCCAAGGACCACCACAAGAAGGGGTAAAGAACTTCAGAATTTTCTATACCTAGAAAGCCTTGGAAAGGTTTGCCATAAGTCATAATTGACTTTGCAACATGCCATTATTATTATACATGTTTCAACCATCTAACCAGACAATTGTATACATAGATATCACCAGATGGCCAGTACAAAAATCAAATAGATTATGTAGTTGGAAGCAGGATATGGAAAATCTGTATTCACTCAACCAAAAGAATCGGAGCAGATAATACAATATTGATCAGAGAAGTGCATGAAATGGAAAAAGAGTGTTTCATTTCATTTTGTTTCATAAGCATGGTAGTTTTGTTTCATTTTGTTACTAACAAATTTTTAAAGTAGTTTTGTAATGAAACAAAATGAAATGAAACACTATGCTCCCTTGGGTCCTAGAGGCACCAAATCACTGGGGAGCTGCTTTGAACTCTTTCCTGTAAGCTCCTGAAATTTGGAAAGGTTTGGGCATCAGAGGGCTGAGTTATTAAGCTCCAAAGGGGGTTCCCCTAGTAAAAAAAGTTTTTGAATTGAATTGGAAGCAGCAATAGCCCCCCACCCCCACCCCTGTGGGCAACTACCGCGGCTTGGCTTCCATATCCTAATTCAATCAATTAGAAATGTTTTTTTTTCCCTTGGGGTACCCCTTGTGGACCTTAATAACTCATCCCCCTGCCCCCCAAACTTTTTCAAATTTCAGAGGCTTACAGGGAAGAGCTTGAGTTCTCCGTCACTGATACCTCTAGGACAAATTGTTTCATTTCTAGACAAACAACTGGTCTTTCATTTTGTTTCATGAAGGAACATGTCCTACCATTTCATTACACAATGAATTACTTTGTTATGTAATGAAACGACAAAACAGCATTTCATTTTTGTGCCCATCTCTAATACTGATAATAAGCTGTTAATATCAAACATTAAAGTAAAGCTAAAGAAGAGCATTAAACGAATCCTAATTCCAAAATACATTTAAATAATGTTTCTCATGAATTTAAAGTCCACATAAACAATATTATTTGCATTACTAAACTCAACTGACTGTGAACAGAAAAATTGTAGGTTGAAATCATACATATTTTTAATTGAAGAATACAAAAACTGATTGATTGATTGATTGATTGATTATTTTTTATACTGCCTCTCTCCTTGGAAAAATACCCAAGGTGGCTTACAATAATGAGGGGCAATATGCAGTCCACTACAATTAAGACATATTCAAGTTTGAGAACAGGGAATTGAGGGATTTCTTACAGCTTTAAAAGGCAACATTAAAGGTACAAGAGAATATGAGCAGTTAGAGAGAGTAAAAATTCCATGTAAAAGTTATGAGTGATGGAAACTAACATTGAAAACATAGTGTCAATGCAATCACACAAGGTGAGATATAAACACAAAGTTATATGGTTATAAACACAAAGGCCCTTTCATGTGTTCCCATGAGATGTAACTTTGGCCGTTACTTCACAAGGTGCCTCGCTTCGAATCGACCTTGCCTTCGATTTGAATTCGGAGGCGGTCACGTGGTGGTCACGTGGTCTCCCTTCGCTCCCACCCCCGTTTCTCTGTACTCACGCGGGGCATTTTTGGGACCGAATCGATTACTACCTCACGTGCTCCCTTCGCATTAGAAAGCTGATTTGCAACATCCGGTTCCACTCTCCTTTTATTTTTTTAAAAAAATTTACTCGGCGTATCGATGCATCAATGCTTGGCTGTCATTCACGACAGAGCGTGGTTACTGTACGATCCTGTGTTTTCTGCTCCTAATTTATATTGTTTTGTCCATTGTTTCCTGGCATCATTGGCAGCCCCCCCGCCGCCGCTACTCGGGGGGAGCCCCGCATGGCACAGCCGCCTGCCCTCCGCCGCTTGCACGCTGCCTGCCCCGGGTGCCCTGCTCTGGCCGGGCGAGGTGGCAGCGGCTCCTCCTGCTCCCGCCGCCGCCACCGCCGCCGCCGCTACTCGCGCGAGGAAGTAACAGCGCAAAGCGATGAAATGATATAGCGATGCATCGATATCCCTGTTTGAATATTTTTTTAAAAAACTTGAAATAAAAGCCAAAAACCGAGACCACACGTGACGTTGGGAGCGAAGCGAGATGCGAAGCGAAAAGATTCCCGGCCCATGGCAGGGGAATCACTCACCCCGGTTGGAGCACGGTAAAGGGGGCGTGGTCGGGGTGACGTCGCAGCCAAAAAGGAGGAGCGTGCAGACCGAAGCGATCGGTTCACACAGAAATGACGGCTTGCCGCGAAGCGAGCGGCTCGTGAAGTAACGGCCTTTGAAGGTGGCGGGATGGAGAGAAAGGCCTCTCCTGATTCCCTTAGCATGTTCATACTGTGAGATTCGATCTTTGAGGTAGCTAGAACCCAGGTTATATAGTGCTTTGCAAGTACAGGTCAGCACCTTGAATAGTGACTGATAGCTGATTGTTGGAGGATTGTTCAGTATTATTGGATCTAAGGAGGGCTTTTTAAACAGTGGTTTTACTATTGCCTCCTTTAAGTATGCCAGAATCCTGCCCTGTTTTAAGGAGTCATTCACCACTCTTCCTAAGCAGTCTGCCATACCTTCTCTGTCCGTTTTTATGATCCATGAGGGGCAAGGATCCAACACACATGTGGTTGCCTTCACCTCCCCAAGGGTCCCGACTGCATCATCCAACTGTAGGAGCTGTACCAAAAAGGAAAGCTAAATCTAGATGCATGATTCCAGAACTCACTTTTTCAGAGCAAATCATTTTCTCTGCCGGTTACAGTGAGGATCATAGCTATGATCAGAAGAAAAAAAAGGAAGCCAAGGGCATTAAAGATGACACCATTGTTCCCGCTATTCAAAAAATCCTGGGGCTTTGACTCTGAGGGACCTGGTTCCGCTATATTGCTCTTTGCCTGGCTAAAAACAATCATCTTATTTTAAAAATGGCTTGGGAAAGACTGTCACACTTCAGGAACATGGAAGCGAACAATGGACATGGGCGCATCCTAGGAAGCAAAAGCAAATTAAAAATGTTGGTGCAGAAATATGGGCTACAAATAGCACAGCTACCATTTGGAAGCATGCCATTGAGTGATAGAGCTCAAAGAGGTGTCACATACTGTATTCCAAGTTTCAGAGGGAGTGAAAAACAAGAACAAAGCATAATGTTCTGCATTGTGAAAGGAATTGCCAAGAAGAACATGTTACACTTAGTTGAAGTCTTACCAGGGTGGCTGGATAGAGGGAATACAGCATGGGAATGTGGCTGTTTGACTGCCAAACCTGAAAGAGAATGAATAAAGGATTACCAGACATCCAGCCATTTCAGGTTCAAAACATGAACTTTATTAATGGGATCAGACATGTTGCTTTGATTCCAAACATGTAAATGACATTTTTTTATTCTGAATTTGTTGAACAGTTGCCCTGCCTCTAATGTGACACAGTTGCTTTCTATAGCATCACAAAGATATCTAATGCAGCAGAGTTGCAAAGATGTCTGTACAATCTGAGCATCATTAATATACTCATGCTAATGTGGCTTGCATAAAAGGACTGAGTTCACTTCCCAAGCCCTGTTGGTTCTATGGGAGTTACTAGTCTCAATATTATTTATTACTGTTTTGTTGTTGTTTGAGATGAAAAGCAGCAGGAAGAATGGCAAGATGGCTTTAAAACATCAGGGTCACCCAGCTCCCTGCTATTCTTAGGCATCTCATTAAGATGAAAGCAATCTTACAAATGCATGATATTATTATTGTACTGTGTGAGCCAATCTTTTTGTAGGACTTGGCTACTAAAGGAAAAAGCAAAAAGCAAAAAGCTGAATGCAAGCAAATGTAAAATGAGCTTGCGAGCAGTGAACCAAAACAGAAAATACGCTGTGTTTTCATTGGTATAGTATATTGCCCAAGATAGGGCATTAAAGTTTACTGTATAAGTGGATTTGGCTCTATTAAACCATCATTTTCTGAAGTAAAATAAGCATTAGAGATCTTTGCTTGTGATCTTATAAACCGCAGTATTGACATTCTGTAGTATTTAAGTCTAATCAGCAAATTGGCATCATTTTAGACAGTACTCTTATCAGGCAAACCCTAAATATACATATGCTCCATTGTTCCAAAGTGTTCCAACCAGAGATGGGCACGAATAGAAAAAATGACATTTCAGTTTTTCGTTTGTCGTTGCGGGTCCGTTTCGGGTCATTACTGTTTCCTGTGAAATTTTTTAAAAATTTTCGTTCCATTGGTTCGGGGGTTCGTTGTTCGTTTTGCCTGCATGTGGGCGTCCCACCCACCCCAATGTGTCAGTGAAGTCAGCTTGCAGCGGCAGCAGGGGCTTTTTCAGGCGCTGGCTTGGGGCCAGCGCCTGGGGTTTTTTAGAGCACTGACAGGCTGGAGGAGGAGGAGGAGGAGGAGGAGGAGGAGGAGGAGGAGGATGCGGCCACCTGAAGCCGGGCACGGATTCCTCTTGTGCCTCTTCCACCTCACCCACCCTCTGGCGCTTTTCCCACGCTTTTCCCAGCCTTGGATTCTCCCCTGAAGTGGGAGATGCGACCAGTTAGGAGACTTTGCCAGCGCGCCTACAAGGCGGGCAGCGGCTCCTCTGACATGGGTGACCCCCTCTCTCACTCCCAGGGAGGGGCGGGTGCCTTGTTGCCCTCTCGTGTCCTCACCTGATAGCAGGCACCACTGCCGCCGCCACCACCACCACCACCACCAAGCCGGCCGGTGTCCAAGGCATGCAAGGGCAAGCTGCGCCGAGTCCGCCAGTTGCGCTCGCGCTTCAAGACGCAGCTTCTGATGGAGGAGGAGAAAGCCAAGAAGTCTTTCCAGCAGCAGTCCCTCCTCCTTGAGTGCCTCCGCCGGAATCTTTTTTTAACTTCCGGGTTTCCTGGCCCCGTGCTACAGCTCAGCTGTAGTGTGGGGCTTTTATTTTTTTCTTTCTCTCAGCGCCGACAGTGCGGCCCCTGGGGCCCTGTCGGCGCTGGGATTTTTAAAATCATATTTTTGAGATTTTAGGGTTCCAACAAGGCCACCACTGGGGCCCAGTTGGTGCTCCTTTTTCTTTTTTCTTTTTTCAAATTTATTTTTTACTGCCAACCACGTGGCCGGAGCATGGCAGTCGGGTTTTCCCCGGACTAGCAGATCCAGGTAGGAGACATCTCCGGCTATGCCTCTCCCCATCAACGAACTGAACCTAACCGAAGAATTTTTCTTGGTTCTGTTCGGTTCGTGGTAAATTTGCCCCTAGGGTTGTTAGTTGTTCCGTTACCTAACGGAAACGGGAAACGGAAACAGAAACGGAATTTTAGTCGTTCCGTGCCCATGTTTAGTTCCAACTGTTAAGAACGTTTGCTAGTAAAAAGGCATCATATAAGAAACATCATGGAGCATTCAACAATTATTTAAAAGAATGCTGATGAAAGAGTACTGAATGAATGTCAAGCTCTTAAATCTTTTAAAGTCATTCGGACCTCATTAACTATCACAACATCATTCCCATAGAACTTTTCTGTTTCACCTGTTACTCCCAAGCCTTGTTGTTATGGCTAGCCACATTGAGAGAAGTAGGGGATTTCTACTTCTCTCAATGTGGCAGACGTCCATGGAGACAGACGTTCATGATTCTGGTCCCAGTACTTTTGAACAGTCTTCTTTTGGAGATCCAGCAGGTGTCCTCTCTATAGACTTTGAAGAAACTACATAAAATAAAAAAAAATAAAAAGTCTTTAATAACATCCTTCCCCTCAGGTACCCATGACCCACAGCTCATATCATCTTATTTTTGCTGATGTAGATTGTCACCATCATTTAGTTTCCTTTTAGCATATTAATTTGTTAGGATTTGTATTAGTTTTTTTACTTCTGATTATAGATTGTTTTTATGGCTTGAGCAAGGTGTGGATTGGTAAAGGTTTTTGATAGGTTGTAAGACTAGCCAGAGTAGTAGTTTTCCACTAAACTGGTTGTATAAAAATAGCATGGATGAATCAATGAACGCTGAGCAACAGAATTTCAGCCTCACGTGGAACATGTTTGCATCCTGTTCTGGGGAGAATGAATATGTAGGTTTGGCATGAGGTTGTGCATCATGCATGCAAGTCAACTACTGGTTTCAGAGAGGCATGTGCACAAAGCTCAGGATGGGTCATTTAAGCCCAGCACCTATTCCAAGGTAGCACAATTCCCTGTGCTTAGCAGAAAACAACCAAAACAAATCAGCAGCAGCAGCAGCATGGTTTCTGTCCAATGAGAGAGTCTTTAGTGACCTTTAGGGGTTGGTATGGTTCTGGTTGCAGCTGAAGTGTTTCTGTCATATGATCTGGAGAGTACTATCAGCTATTCCATATTACATCAGATTATTCGTCCATCTAGCCATTGGTGTCATCTCTGATGAATAACAATTTCAGGAGGCATAGTTTAAGAGCTATGCAGAAGACAAAACAGTCAGTGATTGACAACCTAAAATGCTGACCTTTTTGTTTTGTGCATGTCTTTTAAACATGGAGGAATTATATCCTCCATTTTAAGTGACTTCCTCTAGGGCAGAGACAGGAAGCTTAAACTCCTTGCGGGATTGGTGTGCTGCTGGTGAAGGAGGACCCCGGCAGTGTACCAATGACAATGAAAGGTCCTGCTGCCCATTGGGGAGGGGGAGGTTACGTGCAGCACTTGCGGGGCTGCGTGTGAGATTCGGCACTAAAAGCTTTGTCACACTTCATACTAGAGAGGGGCTTTTCATTTTGGAAGTGGTCAGCTTCCAAAATAGCATATTTAGAACCCGAGGAATGACATCAACCAATCCCTCACCTTGCACTGGGCTCATGCAGGCCACAACTCCAACAAGGAAGAAGCCTCCGGTGCATCATCTTTTTTTCTCCCTAGTGCTGGCCAATAAGAAGCTGTGCAGGGAAATGCATCATCCCGCCTCCCTGTCTGATCGATCCCAGAACAAGGTAAGGGATTGGTTGATTTCATTCCTCTAGTTCCAAACGTTAGCTGGGCTCCCACGTATCATTTCAGAAGCTGACCACTTCCGAAATGAAAAGCCCATGTCTACTTCATACCCATCTCTAATTATTACCTTTCACATAGACATGCTGCATTTTGAACATGGGGGAACATAGAAAGCTTAAATGTTCATAGGCAATAATTTCTAAATTATAAAAGGTGATAGATCTTCACTGCTGAAGACACCCACTGGTCAATAACAAACACGCAGATCCCTAGATCCTGAGATCTGTAGGTTTGTGAAATATTTAGAATCCTGTGCTAGACAAGTACAGTTCTATATTTCGGTACCAGGAGATTTCTTGCAGATCTCAGGATTCCACTGGAAGAGGTGATGATGCATACAGTATCAAACTGTATACTGGATGGTGTAAATATATTAACTTCTTATTCTCTACAAAAAGCAGCATAGAAAGAAAATGTGACGAACTGTCTTTGCTCCCTCCATTTGTACTTTCTAGGTAATGTATAATGCATATTATCTCTATATATGCCTGCCAGTTGCATATAAACATAGCATCCCAAAGACAGATCCTCCTTACAAATAGGCTGCCATGTTGTTAACTTGTTCAGAAGTGTGCATGTGCATTAATTTGGCTTTTTAAAACAAGGCATGCCTCCCTCCTCCTTTCACCTCCTGGTAATCTAAATGTAGTGATTCACGCACAAAAGAAATCAATACAAGATGCCCACTTAATCTGGGGATTGGTAAAATTACAGTTTCTGTAGGTTCCCTGGCCAAAAGAAATATAATGACTCTGTAAGGATAAAACAACAGAACTAATTCAGCACAAGTTCTGAAGGTAATTTCGCAGCCTCTACAAGGAGCTGTAAAATTTCATGAGTTTGTCATAAATATCCAGTGCTTTTGCAAACTGCTCGGGTCTGTATGTTTGGGAAAGAAACCTTATCCACAAGGGACAGAATGTACGAAGGACTGTACTATAATGCAAACTTTCTCCTATAATGAGTGAGGACTGCACAAGATCACATCTGTTTTCTTGCATAAAGACCATTCATTTCAGCTCCACCATGGAAAGTCTGAGCCATTGTTACTGAGAGTGAATCAGACAGAGAATGAATCCATACAAATTATAGCAAGTTTCTCCAAATACATAGTCATATCAAATATAGAAATGGAGATAGTTACTATTGTAGGGAATAAAAATCAGAGAATGCCCCCAGAGAGTTTCTCCACTGTCGGCAGTGGCTAGAATTTTCAAGCTGTTTGTTCAAATATTCAAACTGCTGTACAATAATTCAATGATTTGAACTTCTAAAAATGATGGGGAAAGCCAGCCTGCTGGCACAGATTATGAGACAAAGTGTTTGAGAAGGTAAAAGATGATCTCCTCTTTGATCTAGGAAAGCCATCACCAAGATAATAGCTTTAGGATATTATTCTAGCACATATCCTGGCACATTCCTCTCCTCCCATGTTTGCATAAAGGTTTACAGGTTTGACACTGTGCTCCATATGAAGAGTGAAAACAATACATGCTACCTCCTCATTCTGTTAAATTTAAATTGTTTCAACCCAACTGGACCACTTGTTGAGGAATTTTAAAGCTCTACAACAGGAATCGTGGAAGGGCTTGGTGATCAGGAAAGATACAACAACCCCTCTAGTGCTTCAGATTCTTATGTGAAGCAGCATCAATCCTAGTTTTGGTTAATATGGCACATGCAGTTGCAAGATTTGTACAATATTACACAAAATGGGGAATTTGCACAAAAAGGGAAGTTCTTTTCATGAAACATAATTCTCACCACTGTAAGCACCCTTGAAAGAAAATTCATCTACATGGTTTTGTATCTTGCTGTTAGACAATGAAAAGATTTCCGAGTCAGCAAGTGCTTTCCTAAACATAAAATTAATCAAAGTTTTTGGAACTCGACTTTTAAAAAAATTGCTTTGACTTTGTATACACTCCTTGCAGTCTACTGTCCATATTTGGTCCACATAACTTCTATATAAAAGAAGAAAGAGGTGACACTTCTCCATCTTGAATTGGGTGACAAATATGTTGGGTCAGCTCATTCCAGACATGCAGGTAGTTGAGTTAATGTCTTCCAGATGACAAAGAACTGTTACAAGGAAAAGTTCAACAGGGAAAGAGAAGGGATTGAATTAAGAGCATAACACAAAGAAAATGTGTATTGCCAAGGAGAGTGAAGTCTGTCCAAATATTCTTGCTTTTTCCATCCAGAAGGAGGAAGAAAAAAAGGGGGCATTAACTGTAATAATACAGGCTGGACTGTTTGCATCCATTTCCAAAAGGTAATTTTTTTTTCCAAATGGCTCCCTATAGATCTTTTACACTGTGAGGAAAAATTTTCACAGTATGATGGTATGTTCTTTCTGGCTTTTTCTAACAATCTACCATGCCCAGGAGTGAATAATGAATAGTTTAAGTATTTAGATATTGTCACAGATATCTATGATTGCTTGAATTTATTTCCTTTCTCTCTTGTTTAGTTTACAGGATGAATGCCTTCAAATAGACCTGTAACTCAATACGCAGGCTAGAAAACTATTCACCTCCTACCTCTTGCATGAATTGCTGTAGTTATTCCCCAGAAAGATGGAAAACTGATAGTCTGCTGCCACTGTTTTACAGGAGACAGGAAGAAAGATGCCCAGCAACTAATATTATAAAATTGTTGATCATCAGAAAGAGTAAGTGCTAATTTTTGCTGTATCCATTCCCAGCTGTCTCAGGGCAAGAGAAAATGTCTATGCTTTTCAGTTTCAAACCAGGTTGCTTCAAAATATCAAAAGAGATGTCTATTTTAACCTTTGAGCAACAAAACATTAAAAGTTGAGGAGAACTGTATCTGAAAAATACACTCATCCTAATGCCATTTCCAGGAACACTGGGGGTGTCAGCTTTTTCTGTGCTAGTGTTTTCTATGCTTTGCATTTTCCATCCTCTCTTGGACTAAGTTCAGTTGCTAGTTTGTTGATGAAATTGGAATATAACAATAATGGTTTGGGAAGCTTTATTTGCACATCTTGACACCCACCCACCCCACGCACACACACATTTTTGGCAATTGTCTTTCTGTCTCTCTCACTGTTTTCCTTATCTCCTTTCCAGACAGAGTATCATAATCTCTGTCATAAGGTAGAGAAATAATTGACCCTTAGATAAATAATTCATATGAATTTCTCTTTTTCTGTTTTTTCCCAAATGCACGAGATCAGGTTTGGTGGTTCTTCCCATTGCTTTTCTGAAGTACTGTACTAGAAAGAAGATTACAACTAGAAGAATTGTTCCTTAAAATATGTGAATGCTCATGTTAAAACATAGCTGTTAGTATTAAAGATATTTCAACATTTCTGCTTTCTGTTTTTTAATTTTTCTTCTGGCCTAACTAGTAACATTTCTTTAAACTACTATGCTCTAACCCAGAGAGAGAGAGTTTGGGGACCTGGAATGGCACTGTAAGGCTATTAAATAGTAAAGAAAGAGGGATTGGAAAGCATCAGGTACTCCATGCTTCTAATGAAAGGAGCATCTGTAGACCTATCTTTTGAGTTATGCCAGTTAGGGGCAGAGAAAGAAAACCTTTTGAGAACTTTAAATGCATACATGGGAAATCTCTGGAGGCTTGGACATTGTTGAGTCAAGAGACCTTTCCATACTTGGAGAAGACTGGATAAAAATTGTAGATGTTCAATCATACCTAGAAACAAGGTTCTGCCTTGAGATGTCAGAGTGCCTCTGCCTCATCTGAATAGTTAAGAATCTTGCTGAAAATAATTAGATACAACTCAGTCTACCTCACATCAGTGTCTTGTATCTTCTTGGTAGACAGGCACATCACAATGACTTCAGTGAGCCAAAAAAAGAGTTGTGATCGCCATTTCATGCAGGGCTGTTTTAACAGCATTATAGCCCGTCCCCCAGAAGAAGCAGTGTACTGAGCCATGCCTATACAGCCACTCACAGAAATCAAAATGTAAATTATCGTTAACATTAACTTATATTAGTTGGCACCACCAAGAAAAGGAGTGATTTGACATTTAAAAAAAACATGCTGTACAGCAAAGATTAAACAATGCAAACACTTGGGCAATATAGCATGAGCCTTGAACAGGAAAAACAAAACAAAACTTCAACATAAAATGAAACTTAGTAGGCAATCATACTGACAGAGATATCATGGGTGCACAGTATGAAATTAATATGATTATTAGTGTTCATAATAATCGTATTAGTGTTCAGCACTTCTACTGAGTTAGTGGGAGATTTGAATGTTTGAATGGAGACATCTGCTTGGGAATATCCTGAAGCAAATGGTGAGCTGCTGTGTGAGACAGAATGCTGGACTGGATGGGCTGTGGCCTGTTCCACCAAGCCTTAATGTTGAGGTAGATAATCAGAAAGTTAGTGATAAATTTTGGTTTATGCATAGATTAGCATAGTGCCCCTATACTTGTGCCCCCCCCCACCCAGGGCTACTACCCAGCATGCCTATGAATTAAGATGGCCCTGTTTCATGTGTTTTGGATCGGTTCACATTCAGGAAATCATTCTTCATTAAATTCCTGAGTATATAACATTGTTCTCATATATATGTCAATAGACTGTGGATTTCTATTTGTTAAAGTATCGACTCTGCCTATATCTTCAGTTAGCCACACCAACATGGCAGCAATAAAGAATGCTTATTCTTGCAGCTCTAGTTAGTACAACTACAAACACTTTTTGACTATACTATATGGAAATGTCTCCAGTTAAGCTGTCTTGTTCCCCTGTTAGGAGCTGTCTTCCCCATGGGTCATTTGTCAATGCAAAACAAAACAATTAAGAAAGTGTCTTAGAATTAAAACATCCTTGAAACAGTTTTATTAAAATGATGTGCTGATTTAGTCAACAGATTTTAACAACTAAGTAGAGAGGGTGTCAGTGTTGCCATCCACTGGAATATACTTATTTAAGTATCTGATAAGGGTTTACACTTGCTGCATTATATGGTTTAGCAATATTGTATAATGTGCAGAATAGCAGTTGGAGACTGCCTTGGGGGTACTCTATAGAATATTAAAATTGCAGAGCCCCATAGGCAGAGAGAAGGCATGTGATGAATCTAGGGCTTTTGGAACTTGACTTCAAATTGGAAGCTTACAGATAATTAATGAGGGATTTGGAGGTATATACTGGGGAATAAACAAATAGCCACTGTAAATAAAAAAGCCCTTGTGGGGAGACCCAAGTTAATCTTTGCCCTTTAGGAATCTCTGTCTATAATTAAGTAATCTTTGTGGATTTGCATTAAAAGCCACTGATTTTTTCCCCTCAGTATGAACTCATGAATTTAAGTGTTAACCAATTATGCATTATTTTTCCTTCTCTTATTTAAAGATGCTGTGTACACTAACCTGTTATTGTTGTTTGTTAGTTTTTAGTTTGATCAGTTTAATGCATTTTTGTTAAAAAAATTAAAATAAAAAGCAATCATACTAATGAGGGAAAGGAAGTAATAGCTTGTTTTACTACTTTTAGCTCATTTCATTTTGCTCATAATCTACATACCTTTGATTTAGAAAACTAATAACTTAATATGGTTCCCTTTTCTTTCTCTATTGTTTCATGACGAGAGAATAATAGGATAAATAACAACAATTTTCTTTGCCTTATATTAATGAACAGCTCAAACAGCACACTGTCAAACATAACTACTTTCAACAGAAGAAGAAGAAGAAGAAGAAGAAGAAGAAGAAGAAGAAGAAGAAG
>JAHTLZ010000237.1:56869355-56881861 GCA_023846285.1 Phrynocephalus versicolor
AAGAAGAAGAAGAAGAAGAAGAAGAAGAAGAAGAAGAAGAAGAAGAAACGTTAATGACTCTTATCATTGTGATGTCACAGTTTGACTATTAGAAGGGCAAAAAGCAGAAGGCCTATATAAATTGTGGGAGGCTTTGCATTCACAAGATCCAAGGATGTTCCACATTCCAGATACTTACTGTACAACAATAAAACGATATTGTATAACCCTGAATAACAAAAAAAAATGTTGCAAGTAAAGATGAAAAGAGCCACCCTTTTCTGTCCTTCTTCAAGTACAGCAGGGCTTGGGATTTCTCAGAGCTTCCTGTTAGTAACTGCAAATCTAGTTCCAGTCATTAACTTAAGAGATCAGGATCCATTCTTTGAATCAGTGTAGCACTATTCAGACATTCAACATGAAGTCTGTAGAGCTCTGAGTGTGGTGATAAGATTGTGATACTGGTAATCCCCAAACACCCAGTTCTTCAGATCCTAGAGTGTTCTCAGCGTGATGGTCTGCAGAGGCCACAAAGGCAAGTACAACAGAACATGTGTACAATATGTGGATATCCAGTATCCGACATAAGGGGAAAGAACCCTCTAAGGGCCTGTCCAGATTGGAGGTAGTTTGAGTAGTATGGTTCATACTGAAAAACTTATTTTTAACATAATATATTTTATCTCTCCCTTAAATGACCCTTCCATTCACACTGGAAGTGTTTTCCCCTAAGAAAGGTCCACACGTGTCTTTGGATTGTTTTCTAACAGCGAAGGGGAAATTGTTGAGGAGATGAAGAGAAGTTACTCCCCCTTTCTCCACCATTTCTCCTCAGCTGGGATTTTGCTGGGGGTGACCTTGTGGGAAGAGAACTTATAGTTTGAGTTTTACATGTGGTGAATAATTTTAATAACATCATCTATAAAACCTTTCCTAAATTGAGCTTGGTTTGTATCTCTCTAGCTAGCTATCATGTATATGAAATACAGCCCATTCCTATATTTTTCTAATGTTTCCGGACCAGCCATAGCAATATTGCACTTCTGGCAATATTAAAAATATCTCTTTGCTTTGAAATTACCATTGTAAGGACAAAAGATGCAAGTGGAGAATTATGGGTTAGAAACAGCTATTTTTCGCCCACTGGTATTTTAAACCTTCAATTAAAATATCCTATACTGGTGACTCATAAGGGTGAGGGGAAAGGGTCAGTTCAAATTGTGATGGCTGCTTCACATAATTTAATTGCTCTCGATCTGAGCTTGACCTTCCTGGTCAGCTATATTGTCACAAAGCAAAGACCCTAGGAAAGAGTCACATGACGACCAATGAAATAAGCAGAAGAAAATAGTCATAACCTTTTAATTCTAGTAGACAAAAGTTTTCAATTATTTAAAAGAGAAAATGGTACTAAATGCTGACTCCCCGCAACCACCAATATTTCTTAAACAACATTAAGGAAGCATATACATAAAGAGGAATCTATGAATTAGTGGATGTATATATAGAAAGATAATGTGCTTATAGAATATAAAAATAAGATGATGGTCTTGTATTATAATTCTAACCTGCCTTTGTCATGCTATGGATGTTAATTTATTTGAATATTTAAAAAAATAGAAACTAAAAATAAATAAAGAGGAAACTTGGAAAAACAAGGAAAATACGGTGAACATACATGGAAATTAAAAGGAAGGACAATCCATGGATGTCTTGCTGAGTAAGCGGGAAGGAAGAATGTTGCCACGTCATCAGAGCCTCACAACATGAGGGTCACAGGGTCCTGGCTGTAACCTAAGGCCAGAGCCTTGTGAATCCTCCTCCTCCTCCTCATTATCATCATCATCAAGAGACCCAATTGATCCCCCTAGTCTCTTCTTAGCGTTGTGAAGCAAGAACGTGTTCACTTGTCAAACATGTTTCCAGCATGTTAAATCCAGGCTACAGAGGATTAACTCAGTCACCAGCTTATCTCAGTCAGCCATATGTCTGACTCAGCAAATGTGTTACCTTAATTTTCAATGTCAAAGAAAAAAAAACATGGTCTTGTGGGGCTTTGGTCCTCAGATCATACACTCAGCCCAATCTAACTGAAGTTGATTTCATTGAGGATGTCATTTGCACGGCCTGCAGTAATTGGGCTTCATAGTACTGGATTAGCTAAAGGTAAGGGGAGTGGGGATGTAGTTACGACTCCTAAATACTAAAATTTACATTTTTTTTCCAATTCATTAACAATCTCTCCATGCCCCACCAGTAACACATGTTCTTGGCCCCTTAACCTGAGAAAATTATCCCCATTTGCCATGGCCAAATTCAGTATCAACAACAATCCAAAGCAAAAGTAGGAGTTACCTGTCCATCACAAAGTATTAAAGATGAGAAGCAAAGCAGAAAATATGGTGTCAACCTTAATCTTAAAAGATAACTCTTAAAAGCCTTGAATTAATAACTCTATCAGTTTCTTTTTCTACATTTCAGTTGTTTAAAAATTAAGTTCTTTGTGTCCTGAATGGGAAGAAATTTACAAAACATTTTCACATTTTTATGTCAAAGCTGAATGAATATAAATGAAAAAAAATAATAATTCTTCAAACACCTCTGATACATTATTTTCTCTTGCAGTCATTGTTCAATCCCTTCACATCCCAGATATTTCAATCAGTCCGAAGGATTTATTTATTTGGAGATACACTAGCCTAATATCATCTTAAATAAATTCCAGGATTGAATATTATTTTCACAGTGTTTTATGAGACTGTCAGTTTTTCTGCAGGGTTTTGTAAGCTGCAATTCTATATAAAACCACTGCAGATAAGTAACTTAAGCTTTTTGTTCTCCTGCCTGCTATGACCCTTTGTGATTTATACTTTCACCCCTGATATGAAGTCTGATCCCACCCACTTTGGTGAGACTCTTTCTTCAAACCTTGATTTTTAAAATGGTGAAGGACACTAAAGCAGTAGCCCTGAGGTTTGGTGTACCCAATATATCTTAAGAAAAAGGAAACTGAATTTTCTTTAAAATTTACTTCACAGCAAAACGTAAGACCTATTAGATTGTTGACATATTCAAAGAAAAAGCAAAGTGTTCTGCTTATATACCGGCCCATACCACTTCAAGTAATCTCTGGGTGGTTTTACAGCTTAATTACAGTATGCAGTGTACACATTGGCCCCCACACCCCCAGCAAGCTGGGTACTCATTTTACCAACCTCAGAAGGATGGAAGACTGAGTCAACCATGAGACTGCTACCTGCAATTGAAACCCAGGTCATGATCACAGTTTTACCTGCAGTACAGGCATTTAACCATTGTGCCATGAGGCTCCTCTAAAAAAAAAATTATACAGAATGAAGTAGATGTTATGTCAAACCTTTAAAAAGCCAAGCATCTTTTCCATATTTATTACATTGGGTAACAACTGTAGTGAAGTCCTCAGAGTAAAAATATTTAATTTTAAAATTGCATCTTTTTCAATCTGTGAGTACCATGGTTGAGACAGAGTAGTCTTGATTGGACTAAGGGCTTGCATCACAATAAACTGTAGAATTCTTTTTGTTGTTTGTGCTATATAGTCATAGCAATAAAGCAGTGACTCTTAAAATGCATTTGTGTTTTACAGCTACCCTGGCAACAAACATTTTCTTCTACAGTATAATTACAATTTTCAAACTACCAATGCAATCATTATATTTAGTTGTGTCTATGCCCAACAACTCTACTGCAGTTTTAATGCCCTTTTATTATTATTATTATTATTATTATTATTATTATTATTATTATTATTATTATTATTATTATTATTATTATTATTATTATTATTATTGTTGTAAATGTTAATAATAATAATTGAATGTCAGTTCATATGAATGACTTTTTCAGGAAATAGTGAATAGATTGGCTCTATAGTCACAGGATTAGCTTGTTTGGTAATTTGTGCTACATAATATACAAATTAGACATGGGCATGACTCGGCAAAATTTTCGTTTTCATTTTCGTTTTTCCGTTACGTAACAAAACGACAAGCGAAATTGTGATGAAAATGGAACGAAATGAAACTACCCACAAAAATTGTGGTCGTTACGATTCGTTTTCGTTACTGCTGGCGTGCAATGAAATGAGCTGTTTTAAATGTTAAAAAATGCCCTGGACATCCATAAAAATGCAGTGATAATTATTTATACTGTCTGATAATACATACCAGGGGGGTGGGGTCCATAAAATGTGCATTTATGTCTTTTCTCAGATCGCTGTATTTTTTTCCTTTAAGGGGAGTTGGGGACCTCGACCCAAAATGTCTCCCAGATGCCTAATATTGATTTCTTGGGTATTAAAACGCCCTGGACATTCATAAAAATGCAGCGATAATGCGATAATTATTTGAAATTATTAACTACCAGGGGGTTGGGGTCCTTAAAATGTTTGATTTTATCTTCTCCCATCGCAATGTATTTTTCTTTTCCCTTTAAGGATGACAAAATGGATGTCGCCACTCCAGCCACAACATGGAGGCAAGCCATGTGATGGGATCATGTAAATTCTTGGAAAACTTCAACCAATAGCATGCCCAGGTTGCAGACTGGGCAGGTCTGGCAGCCACAGAAGGCATAAAAAGCTCTGGCAGCCCCTGTCCTCCTTGCAGTCCCCGGTGGGAGTTAGGGTGGGATTGCTATCTCTGTGACTCTAGCTTCAGTCCTGCAGCCTCCCTGTGTCCATGTGTGTGTATGTGTACCTCTCGGTGAGTACCCTCCCCTGCCCTGCAGTGCAGTCACTCTGCGGCTGCCTTGCGTCCTGGGCAACTCCCGCCGCTGCCTTTGCAGCCTCCCTGCATACCTAGTCTATACTGTGTCTCTGCCAGCATCAATTTTTTTAGTGTTTTCCCTATGGTCTGGGGCATTGGGAGACACCCCCACACAGAAATGCTTTAAAAATTGCGCAAAAAGCGGGTAGAAACGACAAACAAAAAATGAAAAACAAAAACAATTTTTTTTCAAAAAATTCACAAAAAATGAAAATGAACCGAAACGGACCCCCTAAACAACAAACGACAAATGAAACACAATTTTTTGAGTCGTGCCCAACTCTAATACAAATTGTGTAGAACTAGCACAATATACATATTTACATGCACAAGAGTTGGAACTAGACTCATCATCATCATCATCATGATCATGATCATCATGATCATCATGATCATCATCATCATGATCATGATCATGATCATCATCATGATCATCATGATCATCATCATCATCGTCATCATCATCATCATCATCATCATCATCATCATACCTGGGCTACCCAAGGTTGGGAACCACTGCTCTAAACACATAATGCATAACACTGAAGAGGAGATATGAAATATCACATGAAATATCAGGGGGTGTGCTAGCTCGTCTTTATATGTTCAAAAGTTGAACACAAAGTTATGAGTGGAGTTTGTAAGCATGTTCAACTGAATTGACTTAAATGGTTGACACAATCAACAACCCTGTCTGATGACTGACTCATCAGTAGCATCAGAATAATTATCTTTTACCATCTACCTCCTTTATAATTTGGCATAGAGTTGAAAAGTCTCAACTCTGCCACTTATCAAAGTGACAAGGAAATCAGTTCAGTTTTTTTTAATGTGATATGAATCATTCATGGTACCCACACAGAATTGGGACCCTTGCTCATCCATAGAAGCATTGAATTATACAACTATGGAGCTGGAAGTCCATCCAAATATCATTTAGTCCATCTTTTTGTCAATGTAGGAGATACCACCCCCACCTCAACCAATAGCCTCTAATATCCAATGAGGGTTCATTGTATTTGTAGTTCAGTCAAATGACGAACTGTTCTTCAAAGTGCTTGTGTTCTGCATATTGTGCTCTTCTTCCTCACTAGGCCACCCTCACCTGTTACTCTTCACCTGTTACTCTGTCCTTCTTCCTCAATCAACCACTACATGGATAGATGGCTTCAAAGTGATGTGCACAAAGATTACATGGCAAAGATGCTGCAAATCAGTTCATGAGTTTCCTCACTGTCCTTGTTTCCTAATCTTATGGAAGTGGTGAAGCAGTGATGTTGGCCTCCCCCCAAACCTCCCCCATATATGCCCATTGGAAACACCCTTGTTGACTTGCTATATCCATAACCCCTTGCGCACAAACCCTCAACACAATAAGTGCAGGTGCAGATCTGACAGCTGCCACCTCTGTCACCAACTATGTCAGTGATTCACATTTTCTCATCACTTACTTTTTCTTAACAGTAGCTCCTCCTTCAGATTCTGTGCAGTTAAAGACCCATAAACATGCAAACAAATCCTTAAAGATCTCAGATATCTCAAAGGAGCAGCCTACCCAACTCTTCCTTTCCTGCTTCCCAAGCAAGAGGGAAACCTCTTGTCCCCCCTCCTGCATTCAGAGGTTGCTGCTCATAGGCTTACAGGGAATGAGGGTAACCCTATAGCAGGCCTGCCCAAAGTCTGGCCCGGGGGGGGGGGGCAAATCCGGCCCGTCAGGCCATTCTGAGTGGCCCGTGGCTGGCTGGCCCGCCCCTCCCTCCCCCTCCTTCACCCCATGTTTTTTTAAAAGAAAGTGGGTGGGGCTTGCAGTGGGGTGGCAGGTTTGGGGGGCAACCAGCCCCTGATACATTCTCAGCCACCAAATCTGGCCCTCCTTACAAAAAGTTTGGGCACCCCTGCCCTATAGAGATTATTCCTATGTGCCTATTCTCATGCCAGACCAATGTAAATCAGAGGGCATAATCTTTCCCAGTGTGAGTAGATGCGCACTTTCAATGATTTCACCCATCATCTTCATTTGAGCATTCCTTCACCTCAGCTCTCTGTTTTCAAGTTCAAGTCATGATTGGAGACAGAAGAAGCATTGTTCCACATTGTGGGCTGGTACACTGCAGAGTATGTATGAAAGGAGATAGGAAGCAGGAAGTCTACAAAGCTATTTTTAATTACACTTTTGTGTGACTTCACAAAAAAAAAACACTCTGAAAAACTGCCTATAAGCCAATCCATTTGGGAAAGTAGCATTTTTAAAAAATGTAGAAAGAGCCTTCCTGATTTTCATAAATAATGATTTGTGCCTTTGTCATGTGGAGAAGCTTTCAAATAAACCACTTAAGAAGAAGGAAGCCATAATTTGATTGCCTCCCACTCCAAAAATAGTAATGTAAATCAGCACTGACGAACAGGAAGGCTTTGTAGCATCTCTAGGCAGTAGGTACAGGAAGCTTGGAGAGCAGCAATCCCTTTAATCAAACACAAGATAAAAATATGGTAGAATAAAACCTTTTAGAGAAGCTTTGTCTTGTACTAAATTTTTCATTCACTATGCCTTGAATGGCCAACAAAGCCTTTTTTTCTAGTTTCTTGATCCCCATCTGTACAAACATATTGATACACAGATTACTTTGAAAACATGTATAGAATGGAATTCTGCATTTCATACAACCCTTAATTAAGTGTTCTTCCTACACCACACAAAAAGTATTTGCTTGTGATATCAGTCAGCCTTTCCATTAAACTAGGTCAAGTGGTTTAAACAGCAGGTTGTTCAGCACTGCATTAATGAGTACTTGGGTAAGTGAAAGAAACAGAATCAGGAAAAAGGAATATGCCATCTAACAGCTTGGTGTCACTAGTCCAATGTGCCTAATAATGCTTCACTCAATGCTATTTGTTGGAAAGAACAATATGGATCCTAGAGTCAGATGCATGCCCTTTTATATTCCTACATATTTACAATAACTGGCAGTACATTAGGCTTGGCTACATTTAGAAATCCTGTGCCTGCTTCAGAAATGCATGGACACAATGTTATACCAGATATTAAATGTGACTGGGAGAAGCATTATGAAGACAAAGGGGTGCTGGATAATGTATCTAAAAATAATCATAATATAACCCCACCCCACCCTTCTTACAGCAGCTCCACTGGCTGTGGATGACTTTCTTTCCAGGTACAATTCAAAGTGCTTCTAACTAATAAAGCCCTAAATGGCCTTGGTCCATGCTATCTCAGAGACTATGTCTCCCACTACAAGCCAGCTTGGGTGTTAAGCCCATCAGGTCAGGCCTTTTTCTTGGTCCTACCACATTCACAGGTGTGTCTGATAGGGACCTTGTCTTGTGCTGCCCCCAGACTTTGGAACTCTCTCCCACAAGAGGCCCCTTGTTTGCTGTTTTTCTGAAAGCAGGTGAATATCCTTTGTTTGGTCTTCAGGCAAGCTTTATCCGCAAGATCAAAATAAAGAGATGAGACCAAATTGTTGGGTTTTAAAATGGCCCACAATTTATTCAAAATAAATCCTGATGATCTTTTAAGCCCTTCCTCACTCCAAGGTCTAAGGATAGGAAGGATGCATGGCTCCTGCAACTTAGGAGACCAAGCACAGGCATGTAGTTAGTGATGGAGAGTAGGCAGCATGTGTGTGTGTGGGGGGGGGGCAGAGACCCAAGTGCCTTCACCTCGGCATCATGGAAAAGAAGGAGGAGAAGAGGAATCCTGCTCCAGCAACCAGGTGAGCCCAACACCCAAGGCTTGGTGGCATGCAGTCAAAGGGGAAGGGCCTGGCTAGAGGGGTGGCAGGCACTCACCCTGGACTGCACCCCACCAGCTACTGATTGACAGACCCCTCTTATGGCTCATGTCAGGACCCTGCCTGCCACAGAACCTGACACTGAGGGGTTAACTGGTGAAGAGCTGCTGGAACAGACTTGCAAGCAGCTGGGTCTGATGACTCAGCTGAAAACATATCTCCACCTCCTAGAAGGGCCATGAGCAGGATTCTGCAAGGACGTGCTACCAGGATAGCTAGAGAAAGAGCCTTTGAATCTAAATGGAGAATCAAGTCGGATAGCCCTGAGTATTGGCAGAAGCCTTCCCAGGAGTAAGGGTGTGTTCCCTGTTTTGGAATATAGCTGGCAAGCTCACCCTGAGTTCTCTGTGGGAGCAACACGTCCCTTGGACTTGTGACCACGTTCCTGCCTGTTCCTGACTCTGTTTTGCCTGACTTCAAACTGGTTTCCTTGACAACGTCTTGATCTATTCCCTTTGGCCTGGCATCTGGCTTCCGTGAAACATACCTGTGTTGACCTGGACTGGTAATAATTACTGTGGTTTAAATTCTGTTATCTATCTGGCACCTGATTGTTGGCAAAGAACTTGAACCTGCTTGATTCTTCACTAAAGACCTTGGCAAGGGACTAAACTCTGTTTGTGTGTGTATTCTGTGTGTGGGGCGTGACAGCTCACACCTTCTCAGAAGGGGGCACACAAACTGACTAGGGCTCTGAAAACCCTAGCTATCCTTCTGCACCCTTGATAAAGCATGGGGTGGGCAAAAAACTACTGCCATTCCAGGCCAATTCAAATGACAGTCACAAATTCCCATCAGGCCCTTATGCAGCCTGCTACTCTCATTCTCCTTTACCTACAGGGTGGGAGGGAGGGAGAGAGCCTCAAGGCAAAAGAGAAAGAGCTTGGAGAGGGCAGCCCTTAAATAGACTGCCCTCCCATGAAATAATGGACCAAAAATGGCACGAAAATTTCATGCCCCACCCAGTCAGGGAGACAAAGAAGCCTTGCCCGGAACTGGTCTGAACAGAGCTGCCATTCTCTCAGTGATTTATTACAAGTGACTTTTAGATGTATTGCTATGCATTACTGCTCTGACTGGATCTTTAGTATTACTTGCATTTATAACCTCTTAGAGTGGCATTTGTTTGTTCCTTTTTAGTATTTGCATGCTTATTGTTTTAGCTTTAATACTATCTTTTAGTGATGTAAGTTTTTTTTACTCATTGTTATCAGATTTAAATGTTGTCTTTCAATGATGTAAGCCACCTTGCACTCTTTTTACAGAGAAAGGTGGGGCACAATACTTTAAATAAATAAATATTAAGTCTACCAAAGACAAATGAATTTACTCCTGCATAAAAATACATAAAGTTGCATCATGAATAACCTGATAGCTACTAAGTAGGAAAGGGCAAAATGTTATCCAGTACTCTTTCCACTCTGACATTCTGGTATTGTATTGGTTGATTCTACCTTATCTGCTGGTGCTAGTTTTGACCTATGTCATATAATATTCGAGTTTCTCTTGACTTCATTCTCACTTCACATACTGGCTTGATGGGGAGGGGAAGAGGCTATCACTGATCATCTTCTGCACGTCATTATCAACCATTTCTGCAATTACTTTTGCACTGCATAGTTTAGAAAGCCCAATATCAAAATACTACCTTTTGCAAAATCAGTCCCTCCTCCCTCCTCCATAATCATCACAGAGAACAATGCCACAGGAGTGATCAAAGTGAGTGATGATGTGGAATGAGTCACAATGACTATTTTCCTTTTCTTTCAACTACATCATTTGCAAATGATGAATCCCAAGTGACCTTATCTTTCTAATACTGCCACACATGTGGTGTAGGATTGCAGTGGAGTTAGTGAAAGAACAAGTCTGCTTTTTGCTTGCCTCCAGTATAGCCTGGGGATTTCAGTGTGAAGGTGATACTTTTTGAGAATTTTCATGACACATTATAGCACAAAACCAGCTCCAACTTTTCCTGCCTCTGGACACAAGACTTCTCTCACTTTTACGTGCTATAAAACTGGTAGGGAAGGAGCTGTACTGTGCATGTCATTAGCAGTAAAGACAAAATGCACCTCCAGTGTCTGCTCCTAAATGTACCATTTAGGAGACACAGGGGAAAGGTGATAAGCCCTAAAGAATGACAAGGAATGTTCAGCCAAATTTCTCAGAAGTTGTTTTTTCTTAGAAGAAGTCTGGCCTTTCCCTTTTCTGTACTCCCCAAGCAATAGAATGCCATTTTGCAGCATAATTTTGGAAATTCCTCCATCCTTTTATTCTAGAGAGTGCTGTAGAGCAGGGCTGTCCAACTTTGAACAGGCCGAGGTCTACTTTTTTCCAGCCCAAAGTGCCTGAGGGCTACTGCATGAAAACTAAAGTTAAAAACAGTTTCAAATTAAAATTTAACCCAATAAGTTGGAGGATTCCCTCCCCCCCATTTTTATGAACACCACCACCCCCCGCAGTGCAATGCAAACATGGACAAAATAAACCAACAAGACTACCCCAGCCTTTTCCTGCCAAAAATGCAATGAGGAAAAATACAAACAAACATAAGCAGCAAGAAAAATCCAGCCCATTTTTGCCTGCAGAAAAATGGGAAAAGATTGCAAACATGTGCAGGCCTGCTGTAGAGGGAGCAAAATGGTGGCCAACCTGCTTGGCACAGTGGCTGTTGTTGGAACTTGGGATGGGGAAATCTCACCCTGAAATCTTGAGTAGGGAAAACAAAACTTTGCTGCTAAGGCAAAGCCCCAGGTAACAATATCATTCTTGTTGTTGAAGCTGGAGTTATAGATCATTGAAATCACAGGTCAGAAAGTTGAAACCACCCAGTACTGTAACATCAAATTTTCTCTCTCTTAAGTGTGCCTATTCTAGCTTTATGAACTTTCTATCTGTGATTGATCAATCTTCATTTTTTGTGTCCTCACAAAACAATATTTTCTAAATAGTGATATTTAAAATTACTTTGAACCATCTGCATACTGTTAATCGTCAAAGGGTGGATAATAATAATTATTATTATCTGGTGAACACAGCTGGCAGGTGTTAAGCTGGAGTCGGCCTTCTCAAATTATCGAGCTCTTTCCAAGAACCTAGGATGACTGGAGAGATCTTCATAGAATATATGCTGTTCCTAATAATGTCACCATTTGTAGTTTACCGATGTGGATCTTTACAGTGCCGAGGGTTTTGAGATGTTGATCCAGGTATTTTGGGATTGTACCCAAGGTGCCTATTATTATTGGTATTGTTCTTGCTTTCTTATTCTATAGCTTTTTGATTTTGATTTCTAAGTCCCGATATTTGGTTGTCTTTTGTAACTCTTTTGCCATTGACTCATTTGTCTCCTGGTATTGCCACACTGACAATTGGAACTTTGTTTTCTTGCTTGTATACTTTCATAATATCTGGACAAGGTGTTTGTTGCATTTGATTTTGAATTCCCAGAGGACCTTGATGACTTCATTTTTGGTCACCTTTTCTGGCTGATGTTCCACCAGTTCTTGCTTGATGCTAGGTTGAAAATTTTACATATGTTCCAGTGGAGCATTGCTGCTACTTTATTATGATGGACTAAATAATCAGTCTGAGTGATTTTTGGGAAACAGCTGATGATATGATCTACAGTTTCATCCTTTTCTTTGCACAATCAACATTTACTATCTTTTGATGATTTATCAATTTTCGCCTTTATGGCATTTGTTCTTAAAACTTGATATTGAGCTGCCATGATTAGTCCTTCAGTTTCTTTTTTCAGTGTTGCTTTTCTTAACCAAAGCCATGTTTGTTCTTGATTAATCTTATCATTGGTATCTATTATTATTATTATTATTATTATTATTATTATTATTATTATTATTATTATTATTATTATTATTATTATTATTATTATTATTATTATTAT
>JAHTLZ010000237.1:56883778-56901292 GCA_023846285.1 Phrynocephalus versicolor
AGAAAGAAAGAAAGAAAGAAAGAAAGAAAGAAAGAAAGAAAGAAAGAGTTACACTTTCCAGGATGCTTGGTGATTCCCAGATAGTCATGCTACTCCCAGGAAACACCAGGACATTCTTACTGTTTTTAAAAGGAGAAATTTGTATTGGAACACTCATGAAAGTCCAGAAAGCGTCTGTTTTCCTTCCAGAATTCCATTTAGGGCAATTTGGGAAAATTCTGGGAGAAAGATTCAAAAAAATTGGCAAGTCCCAGCCCTATACATGTGTCACCGACCACCATGAAATGTTATGGTAGGCCCATCAAAAACATTGGTCTGAGTACAACAGGTGTAGAAAAAAATGCACTAAATTGTTTTTGCCATGGTCCAATTTGTATTGACATATCCAGCACCTTGTTGAAGAGTCTTCAAGTCCTTAGGATATTCCTCATTTTCTATCTAGAAACTGCAAGACAAACAGTGCTATTTATACATGTTAGTGGATGAAATTCATTTGCAGGGTTTTGCATGTAGTGTAGCTTTTAGATATGAATTTCCATCAGTTAAGAAACTTCTGTTGCATGCCTCATCATGCAGCAGAGTACACATCAGACCATGTATATGGAGATTTCTTGATTTACAATAATTTCCTTTTAAAAGTCATACTGCGTGTATAAATATGTAACAGGATTTCACCCAATGTTTCTGCATTTTGTGCAAAATGCACTCCATAAAATTAGGTCCTTTCCCACTGAGAAGAAAAGCAGACACACATAGGAAGTGCAGAAGAGCTTCCTGATTGTTTAAAATGAGGGAAGCATCTGTTCTGATGCTTCTAATCCTTCAATGTACATTCAAGAAAGCAGCAGGCATCAGCATGCAGTGAACCTGCCATAATTCTGTTAAAATGTTCTGTGAAATTTTGCTTAACTATCAGGAGAAACATTCTTGTACAGCTTTGGGATAAAGATGGTATATAAACAGACACAATTATTCACATAAATTTATTCTTCTTTTTTTCTTGTGGGAAACAGCTCTCATCCCTTCAAAGAATGTGGAGAATAATTTTTTAGCCTTTTTGTCACATTCAAGGATGAGTTAGGTGAGGGTTTACAACCACAGGCAGCAGTAGCTCTGACTGGTTCAAAACCCCAAGGGTAGAATTCTATATGTTGTTTTTTGGACAGATTCAATTGTACATATGGCTGAACTATTTACAAGCATACGCAGGGATGTATTACCTCCTTGCACAGGCCCAGAAAATAAGCAGCCATTTTGTGGAACATTTGATTTCAGTGGCAGAAGAAACTAACAGGAGTATGCCACAAGAAACATATCCATGGAGAAATTTAATGGCTGTCTATGACACTCCAAATAATCTTCAGTTTCCTCTCAAATGATTAGGATGATTGAATGATCTATGTATTTAGAGTGGTTCAGAATTATAATTTATTCAAGAAAGAAAGAAAGAAAGAAAGAAAGAAAGAAGCAAAAATCGGTTATCATTAAAAAAGAAAGAGAGAGAGATAAAATTTGTCTTTAGGACTGTATTTGACTCAAATACATGTCATAAATCCAACCCTGCAAACCAGGGTGGCTAAAATTAAATGAATATATTGTATTTTCTACTTTTCAATCTCTTTTCTGGAAGACTGAACCTGCACTGCAATAAATCCGGTTTTGAGTGACATGCCCATTTTGTCTCATTTAAAAAAATCAACATTATAGTCTCAGCAGTGAGTTTGCACCTCACTCTCAAGCTTCTCCCTCTTTTGTCTTTTCTTTTTCTAAAGCCTTTATAAAATGGGGGAGAAGGGATTTTAGAGTTTAAAAAAGGGAAGTGACAATCTGATTGGGACGGTTTTGGGATTCTGAATAGGAAATGTTTGTGTTATCCCAAAGGGAATTTCTACTACAAACGGTCACATGGTTATCTTAACACACACACACACACACACACACACACACACACATGCACAGAGAGAGGGGTATTTAAGGACCCTTTTAAAAAGCAAAGGCAATAGCAAGCGGTACTCCTTATATGCTGTTTCATAGCACTTAAAGCCCTATCTGGCCAATTCATAATTTTTAATTATGCAAACTACACCCTCTACTCCAAGCAAGATAAGTATTTAATTTACTGGCTTCAGAAGTATGGGAGGCTAAGTGAACCTCAAGCAAACTAGCCGGGATTGAACTCATATTGTGAGCAGAGTTTGGGGTGCATTTCTGCTGTTTGACCACTGTGCCACAAAGCTCATATGTAAATTTGTAAATTTACCTGTAAGCAACAATCTGTTCTATAGATTTGATTTTTTTAAGTTAAATAGGTAGTTAGCCGTGAAAATAAATAGGATTCATGGAATTCTAGATTGCCAAAAGGAAAAAAGACAGTAAATAACTTTGTCTTTTGCCTCTGACTGAACAACAGCAACAACAATGTGCAAAGTAATGAAATTAACAAATTGTAAAATAGTTGAGAATCTCTTAATGAGGGTGAAAGAGGAGAGTGAAAAAATGGCCCAAAGCTCAACATCAAAAAAATTAACATCATGGCCACCGGTCACATCACCTCCTGGCAAATAAAAGGGGAAGAAATGGAGGCAATGAAAGAGTTTCTTTTCTTGGGCTCCTTGATCACTGCAGATGGCAACTGCAGCAACGAAATAAAAAGATGCCTGCTTCTTGGGAGGAAAGCAATGGCAAACCTAGATAGCATTCTAAAGAGCAGAGACATCACTTTGCCAACTAACGTCAGGATAGTCAAAGCTATGGTTTTTCCAGTAGTGATGTATAGAAGTGAAAGCTGGACTATTAAGAAGGCTGATCGCCGCAGAATTGATGCTTTTGAACTGTGGTGCTGGAGGAGAGTCTTGAGAGTTCCCTGGACTGCAAGGAGATCAAACCTATCCATTCTGAAAGAAATCAACCCCGAATGTTCACTGGAAGGACAGATTTTGAAGCTGAGGCTCCAGTACTTTGGCCACCTCATGAGGAGAGAGGAGTCCTTGGAAAAGTCCCTGATGTTGGGAAAGATCAAAGGCAAAAGGAAAAGAGGGTGGCAGAGAATGAGATGGTTGGATGGTGTCATCGATGCAACCAATATGAATTTGACAAAACTCCGGGAGGCAGTGGAGGATAGGAAGGCCTGGCGAGCTCTGGTCCATGGGGTCACGAAGATTCGGACACGACTGAATGACTGAACAACAACAACAACAAAATAGTTGAGATAATTGGAAAAAAGGAGGCCTTCAAATGAAGTAGTGGAATAATACTAATATTCTGTATGGTTCATTATTCTTGGCAATTCTGCTTTTTCAGTTTCTTCTTTCACCTTCACTAGGAGCCAATTCAAGTCACTGGTAGAAAGTTTGTGTCATCTTCATATCTTCAATGAATGATGTTCATTCCGCTCAACATTCCCTATGAGTGCTCCCAGAAACCCATCAGCGAAGCAGAGTACCAGCCAAGATAAGTGCCCATTTACTTCCGTGTTTCAGCTGAAACCCGACCTGCCACGAGCAGACAGATGAGGCTCTTGTGTGGAGAAAAAAAATCTGTCTCTCCATATTTGGTCCTGACAGTAGCTTCTTGTTTCTTTCAGAAACAACTCATAGTTTCCCAAGGTCCACATAGTTGAAGGCTGTGTAGGTTTGAGCAATACAGATCTGATTCATGGAGTTAAAAATCTGTCCACTTTCATTTCCCATCCCTACACCATTTCATGTGCAAAATATATCCATATACCTAGAATCCTACACACCTAAGCCAAAACTGCTGTCAATCTGGAGAGTGACAGTATTATTTTCAACTGATACCTAGTTTTCCTCCTACACATATAGGTTGTCATGTCAAGGTATGGCAATCAAATTACATGTTTTTCACCAGTGTGGCCTACTTTTTTAGCTTTCCAAAATGAACTTCCACATTTTTTGCCTAATATCATATTCAGATTGTAACTCCTGGATAAAGTCATTGTTTAAATTACAGAGATATTACGCCCAGCCAACACAAAACCACCACTGCTTTCGCTGCTGTTGCCCCCTCACCACCACTGTTGCCACCATCACTCTCCAAAGCAGCTTTGGAGGAGGGGGTGATATGACAGTGGCAGTGGTGGCTAGGCAACGGCCGCATCCATTTATTGCAGATTTTCGTTTCTTGCAGGTGGTTTGGGTATATAACCCACACAAACAGAGGACTACTGTATTTGAATCCAAATTAACAAGAGACTTCATATAGCACTTACAGAGTGATTTCAATATGATGTTGGATCAAAGAAGACCAAAATTATGCTGTTCTGTTTTTTTTGGGAGGGGGGGGGTTCTTTAAGGCATTCCATGAGCCATCCAAATGGCTTGTCCCTACATACCTTCCAATATATTCTAGAACCAAAGTTCACTTATACAACACTGCTGATTAATCAATGCACATTAAAGTAGATATGACTTTATTTCATTCTATCAAAAGAAATTTCTGCTGTGAATTTTGTTGCTTTTTCCTTAAAAAAACGAAATCCTCATAGAACACCTATCTGAATGTGACCAAATGCTTATTAAACTGAATTATTTAGAATCTAAGCAAGTATAAGTGCTCCATTAAGGATAAATTACTATAGGTGGTAGTTTGGAACACTCCTTGTAAAGTGTTACCATAAACTTTATTAAGCTTAGCAAGTGTGCAAAAAATTGTTGGACTCTGAAGAAAAATGGAGATTACCTCTAAAACAAAAGTTATGGACTCATCAACTTTGGTTACCTCCATTTAGTAGCCCATAACATTAGTTTTTAAGAAAATGCATGATAACTTCAAGTTCACTTGTAAGACATTTCATGATCTTGCCGCATAATCCATCCAAATATACTGAAGCCCAATGCATCTGCATGTGTCTTGTACTTTAAAACCAACTTAGATTGTCCTTTCACCAGACAATCTGCATATTAAGTATATTTGCATGCATGTGTTTACTTCCCATTATTTATTTTCATGTTGTACATACAGAACTAATTGCAGTGTAAATTCTGTTAATAATGAAACAACAGAAACACTATGCTAAAAAATTGGGCACTTAAGAGGAAGCAAATTGTGCAGCAAGGCTGAGGTCTTATTGCAACAACTGCACATCTGTTCATATCATTATAATTGTTTCATTTATTAAAAAAGAGAAACACAAACAAGGCAGTAATACACAATAGAGTGGTATTAATTAAACACAGTGCACTGACCTTCCATTTCACAGATTCTTGGGGCCATTGGGTAGTGACTTAATTTACTCAACTTCTTTTGATTCAAACTACATTAGTCTCTCTGTGGCACATATAGAAACACAGCTTCATTAGGAACTAAGATGTCAATGTTTTTCCTTGCACAAGCTTTATTCTTTGTTGTTGTTGTTTTACACATTGCCTTGGTTTGACTCACCATTGGTCACTGGATGATAGATACAGACTTAATTTGGAAATTTGGAATACAATTGTGTACAGCCATGCTAATTATCTAATTATCTGCTCAAAGTCTTGTGAGCGTTCCCCCTTATTTTGCAATCTGCATTAAATTACATTAGTTAAGGGAAATAAAAAAGGTAAGATAGATCCAAGAAGAACAGGCATATGGTCCCTGAATTTCAGTTTTCTCAAGTTACCAGATTGTATTTCTGGCTGAAAGGTTAATGTAGATGACACAGCTAGGTTGATTTATGCTTCTCTATTATACTAGGAACCAGGTTCAATTAAAACCAGTGCTTTATAAAAATCAAAATGATTTGAATCAAGAGTTGAATTTTGAAAATCATAATTTAAATGGTCAAGATTTCTGATATTAAAATTTAACTTGATTAAATTAAATCATTTTGATTTAAATCAAATCCACCCTATTCAGTATGTATAACCCATGGGCCAGATGTTAGCTTTTCGGCCACATGCTTTTCTGTCGCCACTTCATTTCTACTTCCCTGGCACTAATGCCTAGTTGCTTATGAAGGCATAATTTTTAAATTATTAATATGTGTTTAATTTTTATAAAGTAAGATGTTTAAATCAGGTTAAAGGCAGATAGATAGATAGATAGATAGATAGATAGATAGATAGATAGATAGATAGATAGATAGATAGATAGATGATAGAGGTAAAACTAAAAAAATATTAAAATGAAAATATTAAATGAAATACATGAAAATATGTATTTCCATGATGTAATTACCAAGGCTAGCCAATAGATGAAGCCAGGGACAATTCTATGTATAGGGTTCACTCGTATCCACTGGTTTTTCACATCTAGAGGGCTTATAACTGACCCCCCCCCCAATACAGGAATCCTGCTCTATACAGGTTGCATAGGAAATTGTTATGGAACTAATGGTTTTTCACTGACATGTGCAATTCTGGTTATATTCCTGTCTTTTATAATTGCTGCTTTGCAAATATTTTGCTTTATACAGCAGACATTAGCAAAAGAGCAAGTTAATCTTGTCTCAGTTTTTGATACAGCATACCCTGATGATTTCTCCTCTACTGAAAGGGCTGATCTAAAAACAAAGGGAAAGCTGTTAACACACACACACACACACACACACACACACACACACACACACAACTACTCATCTGTATTTGAGACTTTGCAGAGACAGAATATGTATTTAAAGAGAATGAATACTATTTGTAACACTTTTGTAAGTTTAGTATTGGTGGTAGCTGGCTCTGTTTAACGTCACTTCTCTCAGTAACATTTATGAATCAGTTTTCCATTCCAGACCTTTTGGAATGTATAAAGGCTGTAGAACAGAAATCCCGGGTAAACTGAGCTCTGTATATTAACATATCTGTATATTAACTCTTGCCGGGTTCCTTATTTCTCACTTTTATTGTATTATTTGTTTGATGTTTTTATTTGCTTTGATTTTAACATTTGTTTTGTGTTGATTTCTTGCCCTTCGCTGCTGCTTGCCTTCCCCTTGGTTTCCTTGCCTTTCTGTGTAAACCACCCAGAGTTCCTTTGGGAAAATTGGTGGGTATAGAAATATAAAAATAAATAAATAAAATAAAAATTAGAATATTGTGCAAATGTTCATTTATTTCAGTAAGTCGACTCAAAAGATGAAACTAATATATGAGAGCCTTACTTTTGTATAATTGTGATGATAATTGTGTACAGTTTAGGAAAAGCCCAAATTCACAATCTCAGAAAATTAGGATGTTATATGACATCAATAACACAAGGATTAGAAATAGAACAATATTGGACCTCTGAAAAGTATAAGCATGCATATGTACTCAGTACTTAGTTTGCCCCCCCTTTTGCATTAATTACTGTCTCAGTGCAGCGTGGCATGAATACTATCAGCCTGTGGCACTGCTGAGGTGTTATGGAATACCAGGATGCTTCAAAAGTGGCCTTCAGCTCCACTGCATTGTTCGGTCTCATGTCCCTCATCTTTCCCTTGACTCATTACATGCAAAGCACTGCTGCTGCTTGCCCCAATTATTCTCCCCTTGGTTCCCTTGCTCCGCCACCGCCACCGCTTGCCTCCCCCCTTGGTTCCCTCATCCTCTACTGCTGCCACTGCTTGCCTTCCCCCTAAGTTTCCTTGCCCTCTGCTGCCACCACTGCCACTTCTCCCAACTCTCCTGCCTTATGTTCTCTTGCCCTTCACTGCTGCTTGCCTTCCCCTTGGTTTCCTTGCCTTCACCTGCTACTGCCGCTTCCCCCAACTCTCCTCTCCTCAGTTCCCTCGCCCCAAACCCTGACACCACTTGCCTCCCCCTTGGTTCCCTTAGCCCACCGAACACCACCACAACCACCTCTTGCCTTCCTCCTCGGTTCCTTCACCCCTGCTGCCACCCCCAACTACTTGTCCCAATTCTCCCCCTTGGTTCCCTTGCCCCCCCCCACTGCTGCCACCACCCAGTCCCCAAAAGTTCTGAGGGGCAGTGAACTGGCCCTCTGTTTAAGAAGCTTGGGGACCCCTGTCTTAAAAGCACAAGCTGTTCAATACCCCTATCGAATGTTTTGTTCAGAAACTTAGTGCCTAATCCATAGCTTATTTAAATAAATTTATTAGGCACTTAGAAACACTACAAGAAGCCTTCTTGATTGATTTTGTATACAAACAAAATCATTTGCAAAGGTAATAATACATAAAATGTCCTTCCAGTTTAAAAATGCCCCTCTTAATTGCCTATGTTCCGAAAATATGGATCTTTTTAATTTAGATAATGAATCTGCTTGGTTAGAGTTATGGTGGAAATATATTGTATTCCTATATTTTTTATAAATAAGCATACCCTCTAGGTAAAAAAAAGCATGTTTATTCTAATTTCTATATAACCATGTTGAGAATTTGTTTCCCCTGCACAAAACATGTAATCTCCTCTTGAAGCAACAAAATCATTAGCATTAACTCATTTCCAGGCACTTGACAGTGTAAATACATTAGAAGAGCCCAAGGAAATGTCAAGAGTTGTAGAACTGTTTGTGAAAGCAGAAGTCACCTTAAGAAAAAGAGGGCAAAAACAGCTTGAAGATATATTCATTGGACGCACATCTCAGCAACTTCATATCTTCACTTCTTAGCATATAAACAGTATATTTAGAGGGGCAAATGAATGATGGACATATTTAATACACCAGACGCTGCTCTCGTTTCTATTGCCTTACTAAAAATATGTTTCCAATCTCAAACAATAGATCTGCCTGTGCTTCACCAACACTCATTGGGGACCAATATCTATCTGCTAAGATGTGATTCCTCCACTGGTCTGAGCATCACTGTTATGCTGTTTCTGTCATCTTGTCTGTCTACTAGAAAACTTCTCAAAAGACAGAAACAGTATAAACAAGGATGCAAAAAGGAAGACGTCAGGAACTTTAGCTTTCCCCTTGCTTTTGCAAATAAGTTTGGAAGTCTTGGAAATATAACTTTAATATGTCAAAGTCTGAAACTTTCCTCTCCTGTTGGGAGTGGATTAGAGATGGGCACAATGCTCAACTCAGAGTTTCATGCTGATTTAGAGGTACTTGCCACACGTTCCCTTCTCCCACCTCTTTATCCTGCTCCCCCAGCCACTGTACCATGCTCTTTCCTTCCTCTTCCTGCAATCATCCATTGCAGCAGGCGCATGTGCTTCCCTTCTCCACATCCTTTAGCAGCTGTTCACTCAAAGGCAGTGCTTCAGGGATCCCTGCACCACCCCCTTGCCTGAGTTGGTGGCTGTCAGAGGAGGGAAGCACACATACTCCTGCTGTGACTGGATAATTGTGAGGAGAGCAGGGAAAAAGCAGTGCATGCTGGCTGGTGAGTGGATATGTCAACTGGGGTGGAGTGGTGGGGGTGTGTGGAAGGGAATGTGTGAAACCTGTGATGTGGTGCTGGCGCTCTGATATGATTCTGTGACCTCCAAATTAAGATTCATGTCAATATCTAGAATGGATACAAAGTCAGCAAGCAATCATGGGTGTTTCCAAAGAGACAGGTCCACCACAAGTAGTTTTGTAGGACTGCATTGGAGTTTGGCAAAACTGCATTTTATTGCTTAGGCAATAGCAAGTGGTCTTGTTCATGGAGCAGTCCTGGGATTCATTGTCTAAAAAGAAACTTTTCCACCTCTGCTGTAGTGCATCTGAAACAAATTCATTGGACTCATACTGGCCAGAGGGCATAATTGTAGTGTGTTAAAGTAGTACACAAGCAGCCCTACACTCTTTGTGTAGCCATACATTGTATAAACAATATGGCCAAAAATCAGATGGGATAAGGTTGCTTTCAAGGTCCCTAACTTTTCTAAGCCTGTCAGTGGAGTTCTTTTGATATGTTAGATAGTTGCAATCCATCAAGTCTCAGTCCTTCATATGCAGTTGTATCTAATAATGTACAGATCTTTATTACAAGCCTCGTAGCACAGTGCTTAAACTACTGCACAGAGATGGACACGAATCAGAAAAAATGTGATTAATATTGATTCATGATCCACCTAGGTCAATGAATCACCAACATTCCAGAGATGCTTCCCCAACAATCCCTCAAAGTTTTGTGGAGATTGGGTTTCAGACATCAAAGTTCATGCTTTGTACAGTACAGTCGGTTTACAGAGGGGCAGGGAAGATGCAGAACCCACAAAATGTGCATGGAATTGTAGAGATCAATCATGAAAAGCTTCTCTGCAAGTTTGTTTTTCTCTAGGTGTTTATTTTATGGGAGGGGGGCTCTTTGTGGGCCTTTAACCTGGACATCTGAAATCCAGTCTTTACCTACTTGAAGGGATTGTAGAGAAGAATCAGGGACATTTCTCTCCAATTCTGGTGTCTCTAGATGCCTGGGGGGGATTTTTCTGGGAGGACATGTTTGTAGCCAGAAGTATCAGCAAATTGAAAATCTCTAAAATTTCATCAATTTGTATTTGTTTAGAGGTGTGTATGTGTTTGCACTACAACAGTTCCATCCCACTGGAGGTTTCTTGCCTGTTTTAACTCTTCCTGGCAGAGGAAGAGTGAAAACAAACAAGAAATCTCGAGAGGGATGGAAGGACAGGGAGAAGTTGCTTTCAGTCCTCAGCTGCAGCCTACACATGCACACACACATGCACACACACACACACACACACACACATGGGGTAGAGAGGTTGTAGAAAGGGGTGGGCAAGCAGTACTAGCAGTACAGTCAGTTTACAGAGGGGCGGGTAAGATGCAGAATGTCATGCATATGCAGTCTGAACTGGCAGGTCATTTCCTGGAGGTCCTGGGGGGGGCAGAAAGAATGAGCAGTGCAACCCAGCAGGATTCTTTTTGAGGTGCTAAGAGGGTGCAGAAAAGGATGCACAAGCAGCTTGAGCTGGCTGGGCACTTTTCAGAGGTAAGGGGTGTGTATTGAATGGTGTGAGATTATGGCATGACCTGGCCAGTCAGTTCTCTAGGTGAGGTGATAGGAAGGCATGTGTGTGTGTGCACGTGTGTCCATCATTCCATAATATAGTGGGACCACAATAATTGAACCACAATGCTATGGGGGACTACTGTACCATATTCACAATGCATTTTGCAATCCATATTTTAATTTGTGCTTATATCTACTGCTGTACTGCAGCCAAAACTCTGCTGATAGCCAGAGTTTAATCCCAGGTAGTTTAACTCAGCCTTCCACACTTTTGATGTGGGTAAAATGAGTGTCCAGCTCACTCAGGGTGGGGGCTAATGTGTAGCCTGCATAATTAAATTGTGTACACTTTGCTTTTTAACAGCATGTACTTACCCTCTGTAGGCCCCACAAATCTTTTTTCCATGACGGTCCTGCCTGTGGAAAAAAAGTCAAACACCCCTTTAAAAAGAAGAGTGGGCTGCTTTTGCCTTGTCTCAATAGAAAACAGCATTGTTGGAAGATATTGTAAATATGCTTTAAAACAAGTTGCTAACTTCCCATATTCTTCAGGCCTCTAATTGCCCATCTCTGACATAAAATTAAGAATGTTCATTCCTGCTTCATTAAAAACATTCTATGTGATTGTTCTTCTCTGAAATATTTTCTGGAATTACTTGCTGATCATAAGGCTTTTCCCAGTATCAGCCAGTAGAGCAGAAACCACTTTGAGATAGCTTGATTTCCCCATATTGTTGTTGTTCAATTTAAATACCGCCCTATAGTGTTTAAAGTACCCTCTGGGCTATTTACAATGTAATTAAACAAAAACCACTTTGTCCTGCAGTGAGCTGAGTACTCATTTTACTGACCTCAGAAGGATGGACGGCCGAGTCAACCTTGAGCCAGCTACCTGAACTCCTTCAGGATGGAACTCAAGTTGTGAGCAGAGGCTTGGCTGAGGTATTGCAGTTTAACCTCTAAGTCATAGGGCTCATACACTCCAACTCTTCTCCATAAAGTTGGAGAGCCTTTCATGGCAGAACTGAAGAACTGCAGAAGTCTTGATGGAGCTGGAAAGGAGCTGGTAGTCCTCTTAGCTAAGCTAAATTCAACTTGCATCATGTTTGATATAGTACAGTACACGGGTTATATTATGCAAACAACCTCTGTAATTTCACTGATGACACTATAGTGCCATAGATAGTTTGTGTTCTGAGTAGAAGAGCCCCCCATTCCAGTTTGTAATAAAACAAAACTCCAATCAGACCACTTACTACCACCCCAGAAAGTAGGACATCTGGCTCTATAAGTCTCAGATCTCTCTTATCATTTATATTGATCTAACTTAATGTGGCTTTCAGCCTAACTTTAGAAGCCATCTACTGGCATTCAGTTTAGACCTGACAGGAATGGTCTTCTCTGAACTGACAGCCTGCTTGGCAGAGGGGAAAGAAAAGTGAGCGGAAGTGAGAGGTGTTTTTCGAAAGAAAAGAAAGACGAGGGAGAGAGAGAGGGAGGAAGAGAAACAGAAAAGGTGTTCCAGTCTGCTGATGACTCTGACCTTGTTTTGTTTTTAGTCTTATTGATAGTCAATATTCCCCCTCCATTAGACTTAAAAAGAGGCATTCCTAAGTATAAGAAATAATGGCCTCCCCTGTGCTATATTTAGTCCTTGAGATGATGGATGCTTGCGTGTTTACTACATTTTATTCCCTAAAGATTCAGAGTCCATTGCTCATAGTCCATGCCCTTGACCTTTATGGGATGCCTAATTGTTCTGTTCAATGAAATGTTATTTTAGAATAATATGGTATAGGTGGGGGATTGGCCCTTATCTTGTTTGTGAATATGCCAGTTCAAGTACTATTTGTGGTAGTGAATGTTAGAAAATGCAATAATTACATACAACCAAGGGACAAAGGGGCAGAACCGAATGTTCAGATACTACAGCTCTTCCAGGAAAAAAAATCTGTAAAATAACACAGTTCATAATGAGGAGCTTGAGTGCACTCTCTGTGTGCGAACTATGTGCTATTTATTGATTTAAAGGTTTCGGACTAAATAAGAGTGAGAAAAATAGGAATACCGTAGTACATAACTTTTTTTTCTCATTTACTGAATATTGTACATATTTGTGGTAACAAAGAAAAGGAAATTGAAGATGTATTCTCAAAGGCTTTCTCAGCTGGGATCTGATGGCTGTTGTGAGTTTTTCGGGCTGTTTGGCTGTGTTCTGGAAATTTTTCTTCCTGATGTTTCACCAGACTCTGTGGCCAGCATCTTCAGAGGGCAAGGACTCCTGAGAGGTTATTGGAGAGTTTATCCCTTAGAGCAAAAGTAAATTTGGAGGGCAGTAGGGGGAGTCTGTTGCAAAAAAGCAAAATATGTACATTTTGTTTTATAAGCTTTGTTTTTATTCTGTGTATTGGCGGTGTCAGAACATTGAGCATAATGCTCAGTTGGAAGTTTTTAAGCTTTCAGCTAGGTAAATCCAGCTGTGGACAGAAGCAAGCATGCTTAAGTTAGCCTTGAAGGGAAGTGTCGTGTCCAAGGGGGCAGAAGTGAAGCTCAGAAGCATAATGTGGAAATATGTCTTATGATTATAAGGTGAAAAGATGATTCGTAATAGAATCTATATATACTGTATGTGATGCATAATATTCTTGCTGACTGCCACTTACTGCTGATGCTGTCTATATGCTGATACCATGATGTTGCTGCTTGTTGTGATGGATAGTAGCTGATGGGTGATAGCTGCTGATGGAAGTCAATGGTGACTGAAAATGGAGATGTGCTGAAATGCTATGGTTGACTATGATGAAGTGATGACTGATGTACTCTGAACAAAGGTATTGCGTATGAACTGTAAATATTGTAAATAGACTGTACAAAACCCAGCAACAACTAGTCTGTTGTGCTTTCTCTAACCTGGACATCGCTGTTTATTCTGCTATGAAGAGAGACATCATACACCTGACAGGAGAGAGCTGAGTCATTAAGGATTATCTCCCTGGCAAGAAACAGAAGAAAGAAAAGATTGAAAGCACAGCCCATCAAACAAAACTCTAAAATTTAACAGCACTAAATTACATTTAATTCTGTTTGGATCCAGATCACTGTAAGCTACAAACAGTTATGAAAAGTTATGAAAGTATGTTTCATACTTTAGAATGAATCTATTCTAATAGCATAATTCAACTCCCAAGTGATCTAAATCCAAAAGATTGGCTGAAATCCTGTTGTTGTAGCATATGCCACAGAAGGCAGATTGGATTTTTGTATGCTGTTCTCATACAGATCTGGTTGAGAACCACAAAATCATTAGCATTAAATCAATCCCAGGCACGCTGCAGCGTATGTATATCAGAAGAGACCAAGGAAATATCAAGAGCTGCACAATTGTTAGTGAAACACTAGTAATATGGATAGCACATGTTAGCATCTTCACATCGTTGCTTCTTAGTAGAGATGGGCATGAAATGAATTTTTAATTCATTTTGTTATTTGTTATTCATTTCATTATGGAACAAAATGAATAACGAACAGACCCATCAAAGAAAAAGGAAAGGAAAGGAAACAGAAATTTGCATTTCATTCACTTCATTTTTTTTGTTTTCCCATAGGAATGCATTGAAGCAATGCATTCTTATGGGGAAAAGCCAGCAGTCCCCCCCCCCCAAACACAGAAAAAAACTCAGAATTTTTCCCCCCACCCAAGCCACCGCCAATCAGCTGTAGTGTGGGGCTTCAGCAGGAAATTATTTTTAAAAGCCTGCCCTTTCCCCCTCCCAATTGGGCATGATCCGGAGGGGGATTTAAAAAATCATCCCAACCCAGCTGTGGGGCAGCTGGTTGGTGCAATAAGTAACAACAACAACAACAACAACAACAAGAACAACAACAACAAACAACCACTGACCGGCTGGCATGCAAGTTAAAAAATAATAAAAAAATAAAAAAAATGCCAACCCAGCCCGCAGGCAAGCTGGTCAGTGCAAGTAAAAGAAAACAAACAAAAAAGAATGAAAAAACCCCACAACAATCCAGCCAGTGTGTAAGTAAATAATTTTAAAATTTAAAATTTAAAATATTAAAAAAATAGAAAAATACACCAATCTGGCCTGCAGGCCAGCCGGCACAAGTAAGAGAAAAGAAAAAAGAAAAGAAATTAAAAACCCATACCGACCCGGCTGGTGCGCAAGTTAAAAAAAACTTAAAAACCCCAAAACAAAACCTGCAAACCTGGCCCGCTGGCCAGCTGGTTGGCAAGCATTAAAAAAAAAAACAGAATAAAAAAATGTACCAACCTCGCCCTGGGCCAGCTGGTCAGTGTGAGTTAACAAAAATAAAAAATAAAAAAACCCAAAAAACAAAGCAAACGAAAAACGAAATGAATGTTTTTTAAAATATTCATTTTATTTTAAATGAAACAAAAACAATTAAAAATGAATAACAAAATGAAACATCATTTTGGTGTTTTGTGCCCATCTCTACTAGTGTAGAAAGGCAACACAAATGAGCTGTATCAATTTTAAAAAATAAAAATAAAAATAGACAAATGGAAAATTTCCTCCTGAAAGCAGGAGGAGACAGAGGGGGGCAAAAAGAGTTCTGCCTGGGGGCGGGAATGAGGATGTGGCAAATTGTTAAAGGGGAGAAAGAGGAACTGGAAATGCATACACAGAGAGTTATTTTATTGCTTTCTTCCCTTAACATATGTCCTAAGATCTATGGCAAGCATTTATGTCTTTGTCAAATTTGGGATAAATTGGTAAAACTTCCTTGCAATTGCATCTGACTTCTGATTTTTGCACTTGAGCAATGATCTAGTGGATCAAAAATCCACAACAGCAATGCTTTAGGGACATGCTAATTTACCTCATCAACGGTGATCCTTGATCAGATTGTGTGGTGTAAAAATTGAATAAATAAATAAAATAAATAAATAAATACTGATTATTGGCTTTAGGAATGAAGCAGCCCATCAATGCTGCAGACCAAACAGTGTTGCTGGACCTCTGTCCTGAAGTTTCGTGTAATTCCTTTTGCCAAAGGGAAGCTGAGGAAAAAGAGGGGAAAGGCCTTTAACTACTGAAAATCACTACCAGGATGACTTCAAGCTTTCCAAGAATGAAAAGGATTAACAGGAGTCCTATGAGCAGTGGGACAGAAATTTGAAATGCTTCATTTCTGAAAGATGATTGCTACTGATGACATCAACTGCCTTACATGGCATAGGTTTTGACAGTAGAATTTCAGATATTAAGCTATAAATATAAGTCCATAATTAAACTGCTTCCAACACGAAAACGCAGTTGCATTAAAAAACATGAAGAAAAAGAATAGTAATACTGGCTTCCATTCAGAATCAAATGAAATTGGCAACCCATATTTTTTTCTTTAGTAGCCAGACAATTGTCCAAGACTTCCCTGACTACAAAGGACTTCCTCTACAGCAGGCATATCCAAACTTCGGCCCTCCAGATGTTTTGGACCTCAACTCCCACAGTCCTTTGCCATTGGCAATCTAAGCTTAGAATTCTGGGAATTGTGGCCCAAAACATCAGGAGAGCCGAAGTTTGGACATGCCTGCTCTACAGCTATGCGGGGAGTTCCAAAGTCTGGGAACAACCATCAAAAAGGACCTCTCCCCTGTCCTTACCAAACAAGCCTGTAGAGGTGGCATAATGTCTTTTATAGATCCCCAAGTGTATGACATTAGTACAGGACAATGTTTTAGGGAGCTGTGGTCCTTCCCATCATTAACTGTAGACTTCTTTGTCCTTATGTATTTTTGTCTCACTTGGATGGCTTTAGAATATAATGATGCCCTCCTTTGTTGAATTTAAATGTTAATATTAGGGAAACCTACAACTGAAAACCAGCTAATCAGAATGCCCTCTAAAAAGCCTCTTAGACCAAGTTTTTTACAAATAAAAGATGAAAATAAAATAATGCAAATATATACATATAGCTCACCCTTACCCAATTTGCTGCATCATTTTTCAAGCATCCTCATTGAAAGCACATTTGCCATTTCACTACACTTATCTTCATTGAAAGCACATTTGCCATTTATCTGGGTGCTAGAAAAGTCACCAAATAGATGCAATTGGAATAAATGTTCCAGCATGTGAAAAATATATGCAATATTGCCTGTCTAGCTAAGACGGTAAAAATGTTATTTGTTAAGACAAAAGGAAAGTCAGCATCATTTGGGCAGTTGTTCCATTCCACAATGGCTGCACAAAATTTCAGTACTCTAAAAATGGGTTGTTCACTTTTACTGATTCCCCTATGAGAGCTGAAAGACAGAGAGTATTCTCTTTAATTCATACTTGTTTCTATATGCTGCATCACTATCTCCCCATTATATTAACGAGACAGTTTGCTATGCCACATCATCATAATCATTAACCTTTCTCTCGGGGGAAGCTTTCCCTGAGTAACTAACTGTCTGCTGGATTGGGGTCTTGAAATGTCTTGTTGTACCTTCCTGCTTTGAATGTGTTTTGATGTTGCTTATTTTTTAAAAAAGTACGGCATTTGTTTGATCCTTTTTAGTAACTGTATATTTTCTGCTGCTAGCTTTAAACACTGATTCTTAATGATGTAAGTCACTTTGGGTCTTTTTAAGGGGGAAATAAATAAATAAATAAATAAATAAATAAATAAATAAATAAATAAAT
>JAHTLZ010000237.1:56901302-56928603 GCA_023846285.1 Phrynocephalus versicolor
AATAAATAAATAAATAAATAAATAAATAAATAAATAAATAAATAAATGTCATTCTTAATCTCAGTTTTATCCCACTTCTTTCTCAAGGTAACTGGTATACAGGGAACCAGTCTGGTCTCATTCTTTAGGGTCACACCTAAAAATTAGGAGTCAAATGCTAAAAATGCATGGGTGAGTTTGCAAAAATCACTGATTATTTTGAATTTCAAGAAGCAAATTAGCAGCCTGTTAGTAATTGTTTTCAATTGGCAATAACAGTTTTTAGAACGATTCTACCTTTTGAAATCAGCATTGGGAAAGGCTGACTTGCTCTTACTTCCATATTCTTTTAATTTCTTTCATTTGGTACGTCACAATTTTTATGGCTATCCTTTCTGTATTTTTGTAGTTACCAGTACGTATTTATGAACTTCAACTTAATATAATACCCAGGTTACTAATAAAAACCATTTTATTTGTGTCACCTTGGTTGTTCTGATGTACAGTCATGTGGAAAAGAAAGTAGACCATCTTTGAATTCTATGATTTTATATATCAGGACATAATAAATATTATCTGTTCCTTAGCAGGGGTGAAAATTAAGTAACTACAACCTTAGATGAACAACAACAAATGACATATTCCAGTATGTCATTAAATATTTTACTAAACTGAACCCTGAAGAGAAAAGTCATATGTGAAAAACTAAGTACATTGCATGCTTCAATACTAGCTGCACTACGTAATCATTTCCTGTATGAATTTAGCAGTTTCTTAAATTGTTGTGGAGAAATTTTGTCCCACTCCTCTTTACAATGTTACTTCATTTCATTGAGGTTTGTGAACATTTGCTGGTGTACAGCTCTCTTAAGGTCCTGCCACGTCATTTCAATTGTGTTGAAAACAGATAAAATATTTGTTTTAACTCAGCATGTTGTTAGTCTGTGGAACTCACTGCCACAGGAGGTGGTGATGACATCTGCCCTGGATGCCTTCAAAAGGGGATTGGACAGATTCCTGGAGGAAAAGTCCATCATAGGTTACAAACCATGAAGGAGATGTGTAATCTCCAGGCTTAAAACCAGGGTACTTCATGGGCCAAGTGCAGCGGAGTGGTATCAGGAGACAGATATCTAGTCTTGTGTGGTCCCAGGCGCATTTGGCGGGGCCACTGTGAGATACAGGAAGTGGGACTAGATGGGCCTTTGGCCTGATCCAGCATGGCTCTTCTTATGTTCTTATGTTCTTATGGACTTGGACTGGACCATTGCAACATCTTGATTCTTTGCTTTCCAAGCCATTCTGTTGTGGACATTGATTTAGAATGAGCTCTGAGTATGTTATGAGTGAGCAGCCTCCACTTTGTTGGGTTTTTCCACCAGTGCAATGGTCCATGGACCTAACAATGCCAACATGAATTTATTTATTTATTTATTTATTTATTTATTAGATTTCTATGCCACCCATCTGGCAGTTCACTCTGGGTAGTTTAAAATAATGTCCCAATGTACAGTATACAATAAGACAATAACTAATAAAAAGAAAATCAAACAAATTCAACAACATCCAATGAAACATTTAAAACCAAGTTCAAACAATGTAAAAAGGAAATGTATTCTGGGGGCAGAGATTAATGAGCTTTCATATACATCCCTCCTGCATTACAAACACTAGTTTTGGGAAAGCAAGAGTAATTACGTACAGGCTTACAAACAAAAATGTTTTAGTTGTGCTGTTTTAGCAAGCAAATATTTGAACATTTTCTGGCATGTATAATAGAAAATACTTGGTGCTCACAGCAAATTAAACTTTCTCCAGAGATTTATACACCTTCACCTGATAAAATGGGGTGGGGAGATAATAAATTTATACATAGTACAGGCCTTGGATGAATCTCAGGCATTTGCATCACAACAGTAACTTGTCTGTGTGCAATGTAAATGGCTGATGAGGGACTCTTACATCTGAATAATCTTTCCCCATGTAGTGCAGCATTAAACCACACACCCCTGTACTGAAGTCCTAGCCACATTGCACCACAGGTTGCTCAAAAAATAGAAAGGGGATGAAGGAAAAACATGTCTATTATCTTGAATTTCTTGTGCTATAGCTCCTGCAGGTGGTCTAACCAGCTCTTTTATTGCAACAACCATTTACACAAAAATCACAATATTAAAGGAAGCAAACTGAAGAATAGAAAGCTGTGGATAAACAGAGCAAAGGTAACAGTCACATTACTCTATGCATAGATCCTAATGTGGATAATTAGGCAAGTGCTTTATTCCTGGCTTATCATATGCGCACTATTAAAAGCCCTCATTAAAGTGTCCCATTAATGTCTCTGTTTTATTTTGTAGCTTTGCTGCTTTGTGCCCAAGCAAAATTAATAGGCCTGTATTCTTCTTAGCTCTTTGAATCTTTTCCAGTTCCAGTTCCCAATGACTGGTATATTGCCTCAATTCACTAACATTTAAACTGTTGTCACAGTGTAGTTCTCTTACTTAAATGTATACTCTTCTCTTGTCCCTTTTTATGGGTGCAGTTAACTGTGAGTGTCGGTTTCAGAACCTGGTCTGAACTTCAAGGTCTGCTCAAACTTCTGATTGGTCCTGATGACACAAAGCTGTTGCAAATGCAAAAGTGGTGATGTGCAACTTCTGCATTTCCTCAAATTCAACAGAAGGCCATGGACCAGTGGTTCTTAACCTTTAGTCTGTGAAGGATTTTTGTCTTTGGCTCACAGAAGATCCAGCCAGCATATCCAAGGATTGGGGGATCTTGGTACTGGGGGTCCAGATAGGGACTCTCTCAAGTCTCCCTCATGACTCAGAAAGATTTTATTCTTAATGAATTTATAGGTCCTCAATCTATTCAAGAACAAGATTTTTTAAAAAACTGGGAGAGTCTCAAACTCCTCAAACTCCATATAAAATCTTTTTTAAAAGCAAAAACAGATGCTGGCTCATTTCCCAGAGTAGGACATCCACACAGGTGACCAAAGTTGTCCCTGTTCCATAGGCAGGCCTAAAGCCAGATTGAAACAGATCTAGATAATCTGCTTCACCCAAGAACCTCTGGAGCTGATATGCCTCAATGCCTATAATAAAATACAAACGTTCTTTCAATAAACTGCTTGGATTTTTTGCCTGAGTGGGAGGGTGGTACTAAAGCTCTCCATGGGCTTGACTAAGCTCCTGAGTGTTTAACATTGTTATGGGAGTGGTGGCAGTCTATCTTCTAAATGACTAACTGGCTTTACATGACAATCTCGGATATATCTGATTTACTTTAAGCTCCCTAGAGCACACCTGGTCAAGCGGACTGGTGGGTGTGTTAGGGGCTGAAATGTTCTCAGTCAAGGCTCCTTGCATTTCCCCATGTCTCCTCACACTGAGCACTCAGATCTCAGGAATGGTGGTAGGTACATGGCTGAGTGACTATAGTGATACTTCCACTAAAACTGTCCATATTAGAGATGGGCATAAAATGAATAAAATTTTGTTTCATTATTTTGTTAGATAATGAAATGAATAACAAACATCCCCATCTAAGGAAAACAAAATGAAACAAAACAGAAATTTTCATTTTGTTCAGTTTGTTTTCTGCCCCCCCCCCCGGTGTCTCTTACGTGATGTCTGGGTTGGGGAGCTCCAAAGGCAGCTGTGAGGAGCTGCTGGGTTTCTGGAGGTGGAGGTAGCACGGCCCACAGCTGACTGGCATGGCCGCTGCCAGGGCTCCAGAGGTGGCCGGGGCTCTGGAGGCAGCAGTGAGGCCTCCCGCTGTCCAGCATGGCTGTTGCTGGGCCTCTGAAGGTGGTAGTGGGGTAGTCCACTGCCACCTGGCATGGCCATGGCTGGGACTCCGAAGGCAGTGGTGAGACCTCACACCATCCATCATGGCTGCTGCTGGGCTTTCTGGGCCATTGCAGCCACCGCTGCTGCCGCCGCCGCTACTGCCAGCATTGAGGTGAGCCAAAACAGTTCAGTTTGGTTCAGTTCATATGAATTTTTGTTTTCAAAATTTGTACAAACCGAACTGAACCAAACTGAGGGGGGTCGAAACAGAACCAGCCAAATAATCAGTTTTCTGTTTCGTTCCCACCTCTAGTCCATATATATACTATATGCCTAATTCCATACATATTTAGTTACTGTTTTGTCCTGTGATAAACCTCACCATTATGCATTTTAATGCTCAAAAGCTATTTCACCTTCCCCTTACAAAGTTTTACCCAGGAGGTGGGCCCAGCAGCGGCGAGTCCTCCTCAGACACTCTTCCCTGCTGTTGTTGCTGCTTCCCAGCTGGTAGGCAGTGGAGAATCCCACGACGGGGGGGGGGTTGAGAGGGGAGTGCTGATGTCAGTGCTACCCTCTCAGCCCCCTGCTGGGGGATTCTCTTACTTCATTTTATTTTGTTTACTTTTGTAAGTAACAAAATTCGTTTGAAAAAAATCAATTACTTACAATGCAAAACAAAATGCAGGGGACCAAACGAATCTCAATTTTTCAGTTTCATGCCCCTCCCTTGTCTGAAGCATTATTTTCCTCAGAATTCAAGCATGAATTTTTAAATAACAACATTGGGGAATAAATGACGAAGGGATTGAGTGCGTGTGTGTATGTGGTCTCACTGTCCTGAGAAGCGTGCCCTAAATGCTTAGGTCAAATGAAAACATCACCTAAAGACACCCTGGTTTCCTTGGAAATGCATATAGGGGGAAAAAACAGGATTGAACACATCCCTTTGGAGGCAGAGGAAAAAAAGTTGGTTTGGCTGAAAATAGCCTAGAAGGAATTGAATCTGCCTTGAAGATCATGCATTTGACCATGTAGTAGCAGCTTTACTCTGCAATATCAATAAACCTTTGATTTACTTCCATCTGCCACTCACCCAAAGAATAGGGCTCAAAGAGTATATAAAATATAAAACTAATGTGAAATGCTCATGAAGAATCAGCTCAGAATAGATCTGTATAGGAAGTGCTGTCACAGAGTGTCCATGTGCTGAGAAGCCCCTGGGTCCAAGGTCACCTCTCAAATGCAAACACCATAGATGTCTTAAGCAAGTGATTATCCCTCCATCGCCATTTGCAAAATGGAGTCTAGCAGACTAAAATCTACCCACATGGAAGACAATAATTGGGTAAACATGCAGATTTCTCTAACAGATTAGATGAAAGGAACTGTTTTGAGATGCATCTGGATCTTGAGTGGGAAAACTTTTTAGACAATAAAGTCCCAAGCAAGTAAAATAGGTTTCCACAGAAGAGCCTAAACTCTAAAGCCAATCATCTTTGAAATAAATCACAATATCTGGCTCAGAATTTAATCTACAGTGTCTTTCCTTACAAAGCTATAGTGAAGTTTACTTAAAATGTGTCCTACACATTCTGAGCATTATTACTTGTATAGTACATAAATGTCTAATGTGAAGGAATTTGTTTGGAAAACTGGGCCAGTTTTGGAATTAGGAAGTGAGCTTGGGAAGTGAACCACACTGCTGAACCATGGATATATACCTGTTTTGCGCTCCAGAAAGGCAAAGATCAGTTGATGTGGGAGTGATAGGATTAATTAAGAATTTATTGACATTGCCAAATAAGTTAGACAAAAAAAGAAATATGATTTCGTTTAAATCAGTCGCAAATTTATTTGTGATTCATGAATCCTTCCCTCTTACTGACAGAACGTCAAAGTAAAGAGCTACAAATAAGATGCTGCATCTTATTCTTTCCCTTTTTCCATATTTAAGGTATCACTACAATTAAATGATGTTGTAACATAAAAAGGTACATTTGTGCCTTGCAGCAGCTTAAATATATCTGCTGCACTACAGTGCAATCTGAATTTAACAATATTCTGGTTGCACTGGGTTTGAACTGGAGAAAAGCTTGTTATACCAAGACAACGGCTGTTTCGCCAGTACAATTTTCTTGTGGTAGCTGATCTCACAGATTTGCTGGCATGAGTGAATCTGTCAGCGCAACTGCTATGCTAACTGAAATCAGCCAGCAGAAGAGCCAGAATAACGGACTCAGGAAAGGAAGACGCTGAATTACAATAGAACCAAACTCTTCTCAACTCAGTCACTGGGCGCTTTTACATGACCCCTAAGATCCACTGGCAACTTAAATTCGGACCAGAGATCTTGGGGGTTTGCTCCTCTTGCTGTGTTCTCACCCCTCCGCACTCCCTTGCTCCTGTCTGTGTGAGGGGAGGGACCAAAAAGGGGAGAAAAGAATGCAGGCTCACCTCCACTCTGCATGGGGAACTGCCCTGGGAAGCATTCCAGTCTCTTAAAGGGGCGGGGGACAAAAATAAACAAACAAACAGAAGCCAAGGACAGCCTGGCACTCACTGCTTTGCAATCCGCATCAGAAATTTTTCACCTTCAGAGACCAGGTACTTGGAAAATGCACTGGGATGCACTTAGGTGGGGTGTGGTCGTACTTAATTTTTTTTTAAAGTCCGGAGCTGGTGGGAAAACAATTTTAAGCTCTGCATCTGGGAGCCCTTTGCCTCGGATTTTAGGGGTCGTGTAAAAGTGCCCACTGTGGTTGCACAAAGGTAGGCTAGGGTCAGGATAGTCCTAAGTTACGATATTTCCAACATCCCTAGTTTAGGAAAGGCTGGATTCTACACCGCTTTAGCCTTTGGGCAAACCAAGTGGCCTGAAGATGCTCTCTCCCACTGCCCGGTCTGTCAACCAGCCCAGCAGGTGTGGGTTAATGCCAGGGCAAAAGCTGCACGGCTTAGTTTTCACCCCTAGCACCTCACCACTCCCACTGGGCAGGTCGGGAGGACTTTGCGCTGCCCAGCATTGGTGTGTGTGTGTCAGGAATAAAGGTTCTGCCCCCAGCACCCCACCACTCGTTGCCAACATCACTCCAGATACGACAGTTCACTCTTATCCACAGATTTTGGTATCCGTGGTGTGGCCCAGAACCGACCCTCCACAGATACAAAGGTCCTACTATATATTCATTATTTTGCTTTTACACAAAACACGAGGATTTTCCTGTGTCCTCTGACACCTCTTTAGTAATTTTATCAAACCAAAAGAGTGGAAATCAACAGCCAGCAGTGCCTTGGAATGACTGTAATGTACATAGTGATTAATATCCAAAGGGTGGGAATGTCAACGATCTCCTGCTTTGTGCTTTGAGAATGGTGACTAGGGGTAAACCCTTCCTTGAATATGATGGAACTACATCTTATTCCTAACTATATTAAGGAAGCAATATGCAATGAGATATAGAGAATCTCAATGTAAGTTGGAGGTTCAGAAAAGGACATAGTGAAGCTGCCACAGTGCATGCTTGTATCACAGCATACTTTAACAGCAAATGCTCTTGGGATTTAAACACAGCTATGACCATTCTTTAATTGGAAAGATCAATGTAATTTCTTTATTTGTACCAGAATGTTGCACAAATTAAAGCTATAAACATGTATGAAATAGAGGCAAATAAAAATAAAAATAAAAATGCTAAGATAATCAATCACACTATTTTTGACCAGAAGTAGACTACTTCAATAGTATTATCTCGGCCATTTGCTAGATCTTCTTTTGTACATATGTTGGTGAATAAACAGTATGCATTCAAATGCTACAGTCACACAAAATCTGTCCTGTATCTAAGCAGCTGTTTTATACTTGATTATTTTTGGATCTTTCCACTTTGCTTTAAAGTATAGTCAGTGATGTACTGATGGTCCAGCTAGAGAAATATGAAAAATATCAGGCAAAAGCAAAGTAAAAATAAAATAAAATAAAATAAAATAAGGAAGACAGAAATATCACAGCACTTTAAAGGCTAGTTGCTATATTTTAATGTGAGCTGTCATGGACAAGGTCATTTCCTGTGAACTTCTGGGGTCTGCTTATAGATCTCATTGGTGCAGACAGATATCATTTATAGGTGTTCTTACACCACCCCATCCCTTGGGAAATCCATGGCAAATCTAATTATGAGTGAATTCTCTGCCTCTTCTACGACTGTTGCCCGAGTGCCTTTTCTAAAGAAAATGAGTTTCATTTCCTTAAAAAAATCACTCCAGGATGCTGGTGAAATAGGTCACACCTCCCTTTCTTTCTCTAGCAAGCAGAAACCCAGCCTTTTGCTTTCTAATTTATAAGAATAGATGAGAGTCTGAATACTGGGAATTATTTTGAACTATCATATTCTGATTCAGATATAGAGTCACGACTGTAACAACACAACACACATCTGAATATAGCATTATTCAGTGAATTCCGAATGTTTCCAAATCAAGATGCATGTGCCTACATCTAAAAAAAAGTCACCATGAGGTCATGGAACAAATTTGCCTCTGTTACAAGGAGAACAGAAAATGACTCGAAACATAGGAACTGTGTGAGAAAAAGGAATTAAATTGGTGTCAGAACTTGTTCATTGCATTGGTATTTGATGGGGAAAGAGAGGTGGCTAGCACATTCTAGTATCAGCAACCTGACATTATGAGGTATTACCAACCATTTGGAGTCCAAAGAGCACACTGTAAATACTTTTGCTCAGTCTGGCTGGATCTATGATGTAGGTTAAGTTGCTTTCATTTCAAAGCAACCACACTTGATGTATTGTACCTGACACGTTCCAAATTCTTTCTGTAGCACTTGGGCTTCTGTTTAAGAAATACAGTACCTTGAAATAAAGCATATTTTCTGAATATTATCCAGGAATGGGAGACATCTCAAATAATACTCTAGGCAGCTGTCTGACTGATTAGGGTAACAGAATGCCAGTAAATGTACCAAATATTAGAGACTACTTTAGGAATATTTATCAAGCTAACAAGGAAGAAGCAGACACTTTAAAATCAATATACCTTTCAGCAAATCCAGGGTGCAAATGCAATTTTATTTCACCTTAGATTTGCACTGAGAATAAATGATGGAATAGTAATAAATGAAGAGTTGGAGGACACTGTTTTCTTCAAGAATATTTGAAATACTATATTCAAACTTAATTCTTTTCATGAAAGCCATTCAGGGAGATGCCAAGACTCAAGTACTGCATGCTGTATTCAAGAGAAAATAAAATAAAATTCAGTGGCTAAAATCCTCTCACCTGTTGTCCCCTGAGGTGGCATTCAAGAAGGGACATTCACTTGATTAGTAGTGTGCCCAAATGGAAGATATCCTTTGTGTGATGGGCCAACTGGGTCTGAAACTGATGGGATGGCATTTGTCTGCAAGATTTTTTTTCATAATTTCTGTGGCAAATTTAGCCTTTTCTGATGTCCTACCTAAGCTGTACAGCAACTGTTGCAGAATTCAAGACATCATTGTTGCTGTGCATGAGCACCCATTCAGTCAAGGAATAGCACACACCTCTATAAAGTGGGGCTCTTTGAAAACTCTCTTCATTCCCAGTGCAACTACCCACACCATACAAAAGTGTGAGATAATGATGCATCACTTTTGTCTGATCTGCAGGAGCAAATTGGGGCTCTCTAATCCTGAAAGGATGAGCTAGGTTTTGATATTTACTTTGCTGGAGATTGTTGGTGATTGTGTTGTCTAGTCGATGTGGGGTGACATGTCTGTACATTGCCCAGAGTTCCCCCTGGGAAAATCGGGCAGTTTATAAGTCCAAGAATAATATAAATAAATAAATAAATAAATAAATAAATAAATAAATAAATAAATAAATAAATAAAATGGGTCTCTGGGTCCCAGAGGCACCAAACGTGGTGGGTACTTTCCTTGAACTCTCCCCTTTAAGCCCTCCAAATTTGGAGAGATTTGGGGTTAAGGGAACTGAGTTATTCAACTTCCAATGGGGTATCCCCTGAAAAAACATTTCTAATTGCAAAGATTAGCCTTGGTCCCTAGTACTAAATTTGTTACTGACTGATAACTGTTCTTCTGGAGAAGAAGTAGCCTTGCGGCACAGTGATCAAACTGTGTATTGGAGCCAAAACTGTGCTCATATACCAGAGTTCAATTCCAGGTAGCCAGCTCAAGACTTCTGTCCTTCCAGGGTTGGTATAATGAGTGCTAGGGTGTGTGTGTGTGTGTGTGTGTGTGTGTGTGTAGCCTGCATAATTAAATTGTAAACTATACAGAAGGTTCTTTATGTGCTATAGGACAGTACGTATATAAGCTGTACACTTTGCTGTTTTTATGGGCCAATGATTCCAAATGATTGCCAATTTGCCATTACATTAAAAAGGATTTTATTTTCATGTAGAACTCTCTTTTCATTAATCATTTAAAATCATGTTGATAAACCATGCATGGAACATGTCTGTAACACATACAAGTTAAAGTCCAATATTCTGGCCAGAATCCTATTATTTACATTTTGTTTGTTTGTTTATTTGTTTATTTGTTTAAACTTGGACATCGACCAACTAGTGGGTACCTTCCAGGAACAATTTTTAAAAACACATTTTAAAAAATTGTCAGATAAAAACAGAAACCCCTTTGGTGAACAATGTATGGTACTCAAATAATATCACAAACGGGTGCGGTTTGTTAAGGCCTCATTTAAAAGCAGTTTTTAACTTGCTTTTGGAAGCTTGGGCAATGGAACCCAGTCATACCAACACAGGAAGGGAATTCCAGAGGAGGATGGCCACTACATAGGAGGCCTAGCTTCTAGTTGGTGGCTTCCAGACTTCCCTTGGAGCGGCCACCCACAGCATCAAGGATTGGGATGTGTGAGTAGGAGGACACCCATCCCATGCTCACCTGTAAAGGGAAAGGCACTCTGATAGGTATTGAGGTCCTAAACCATAAATGACCTTATTAGCTAACATTAGAACCTTGAATTTGATCCAGAAGCATATTGGCAGCCAGTGTAGGCAGACCAGGATGGGTGAAATATGGTCACATTTAGATGCCTTAGTGACCCACTTGGCTCCTACATTTTGCACTTGATGCACTTCTAATCCAGCTTCCAGAACAGTCCCATGTAAAGGGCATTGCAGTAGTCCATCCTTGAAATTTCCAACATGTGAACCAGAGTTATTAGAGACTTCTTGTCAAGAAGGGGGTAGAGGTATGCATTCTGCCTTAGATGGAAAAAGGCAGATATGGCCATGGCCAAGATCTATTTCTCTCCTGACAAAGCCAAGTCCAAAAGCACACCCAGATTGTGGGCATGATCCTTCATGGGATGTGTGACCCCATCAAGACCAGGAAACAAGCCCCCTAACCTATCAAGGTGCCCTCCAAATAGCAGAGTCTCTGTCTTGTCAGGATTTAACTTCAGCCTATTTGCTCTCATCCAGTCCACAAGTACAGCCAGACAACACTCTAGGACAGTGGTGGTGAACCTTTGGCCCTCCAGATGTTTTAGACCACAACTCCCAGAATTCCAAGCCTGTCAGAAGCCCGTCAGAGGCCCTAGAAGTGGTTTTGGGTGAAGTGACTTCTGATTTGCCTGAAACCACTTCTGGGATCTCCAACAGGCCTGCGAAGCCCATCAGAGGCCTGCTCAGGGCAGTGCCAGTCCTGAGATAAGTGCAAGAAGCCTCAAATGGGCCCATGCAGCTTGTCCCAGGAGCCCTTTGTATCATATACTGCATCCCACAATATACCTGGACTGCAGTATATGAAATGTGAAATGGTGATGGGATGACCGCACCTGGTTGTCAGTATTAGTTTCAAATTTATAGTAAAATAGTTGCTAGAAACCTATTGCTTATTAATGGCTTAAAGTAATAGTGTAATTTTGGTGGCAAATTGTAACCAGTACCTTGTAAATGATATAACACCCCCCACCCCCCCACCCCCCCACACACAATTAGACACACACACTGTATTCTAGACATCCTTACCAGTGCTCAGGAATCTGTGAGATCCTAGCTAGACTGTTTCTGTTAGGAACATATCTGGAATTTGCTGATACAATTTTTGATAAACTAATCCTCTTAGACAAACATGGTAATTTAGAGGTTAGTTATCATAAATGTTGCAGTGAAGTTCTTGAAAATTAAAATTAAAAAGCAGTTGAAACATTTTCAGAAAATAAGCAGAAAGGTTTTTAAATACATATATGATTGTCAGTGCTTAACAATTGCTTTTTTTATATAAAACTGGGGAAAAGTATCAAATAGGGCACCCCATGAATAGGGCACTCCCTGGGTCCCATGTTCTTCAACATTTTTATTAATGATTTGGATGAGGGTGCCCAGGGAATACTTATTGGAACTGCAGATGACACAAAATTGGGTGGTATGGCGAATACCTTGAAAGACAGGGAAAAAACTCAAAAAGATGTTGATACGCTTAAGCACTAGGCTGAAAAAAGCAAAGTGAAATATAACAGGGATAAGTGCAAAGTCATGGATCCATGAAAGGCAGGACCAGAACATTCCCTCATTCATTAATGAGATTTTATAAGCAGTTATTTTAGTTATTTTACAGTCACATCAACAATGAGAACATGAAATAGAAACAGACTGACTCCTCCAGCTGTAACTGGTGCCTGAGGACTTTAAGGTCAGACCATCTCCATGGCCTATGGCCTTCCTTTGGCTTCACTGCATCTGTGGAATACAGGATGCATATTGAATTTTAGTTTACTCCATGACCTGGTTTCCCTGTAATACTAAACGACAATGTGATGTGTATATATGAGCCTCGGGGCATCTGTGTTTTTCTTCCACCTCTTGCATAGCCATAAGAAGGGATTCAGTTTTTGCTCTGTTTTTGGCTTGCCACTATTATTTCTTCTTCTGGAGTCAGACAGTAGTCAGGCTAGCAATGCATTAGGGCAGATATGTCCAAACTTCGGCCCTCCCAATGTTTTGGACCACAACTCCCACAGTCCTTTGCCATTAGCAATCTAAGCTTAGAATTCTGGGAGTTGTGGTCCAAAACATTAGGAGGGCTGAAGTTTGGACATGCCTGCATTAGGGGAACACACAAAGTGATCTTTCAGGATTCTGACTTGTTTCCCTAAGAGATAGTTGCAACAGTAACCACGGCTATCAGTTCAGACTAGAGATGGGCACGACCAGAAAAAAATGACGTTTCGAGTTGTCGTTTGTCGGAACGGGTCCGTTTCGGGTCGTTTCCGTTTGTCGTGAAATTTTTCAAAAATTTGTCATTTCCGTTTGTCATTTGTCATTTGTCGTTTGTCGTTTCCAACGCGATTCAGTGCGAAGAGCATAGGGGCATCCCACAATCAGGGCTGGGGCTAGGTGTTTTTGCGCCCTGGGCAGGGCGGGCAGCGGTGGCGGGGGGCCATGGGCGGGCGGCAACAGCAGCAGGGGTGAGGCGCGGGTGGGTGAGCGGGCAGGTGGGGGGCGGGCGGTGGTGGCGGGGGGCCATGGGCGGGCAGCGACAGCAGCAGGGGGAGGCGCGGGTGGGCGGGCGGCAGCGCGGGCTGCAGGTGGGTGGCGGTGCGGGCGGGTGGGTGACATCCAGAAGTGTCAGTCAAAACCTGGCCATGCCATTGGTGGAATGGTTCAAAAAATTGCATGGTCCCATTCCATGCCCAGCCCACACAGGCAGGTCTAAAAAATAAAAAATAAAATAAAATAAAATAAAATCAGTGCGACCTTTTACTGCTATAAAAAACCCACTGCTGCTACTATAAAAATTCAGGCATTTAAAATACCTAATTTTCACATGTTTCTGATGTGCTTTGGTGGGTTTTTGGACCACGATTTAAAAATAAATATTGCAGTCGCCATTTTGGATCCCCCCCCACCGCATGGCATGGAGACGATGAGGATGACCCCCCCAGCCTTGTGCAAGCAGCCCAGGACAGGGGAGGGGGGAAGGCCGGGGGGACCCCCCAGAAACCACCCCTCAGGAAGGTGTCCTCAGGCAGGCATATTTTCGCCTGCTTTTTTGGCCAGGAGTCGGGGTGTTATTTTTACTTTTAAAAACCTTTTTTTTCCCTGTGCTGCTTGGCAATGGCATTGCCTGATCGCCATGATGCCATGAACGACAACGATAAACCCGACCAAATTTTTCTTTTTTCGGTTCGAGTTCGAGTTCTGACGGCTTAATTATCGTTACCGTTTCCGTTACGTAACAGAAACGACAACCAAAAATGGAAACGACAATTTCGCCGAGTCGTGCCCATGTCTAGTTCAGACAAATTAGTGACTGTCAATAGTTCAAAAACCAAGCACGAACTATGGGCCGCCTCTTCTTGACTGCTCTGAGAAACAGGGAGTGGGGCAGGGGCAAGAAAAGTGAATGCATAGATTTGAGGATTGTCCAGGCAACCCACTTACCTACTAGCATCACCTAAGCACCCCCTGTATTAAAGGACATTTTAACAATCATAGAGAGGAGCTGCAAATTTACAGGGTATGGCATACAAAGCATTTCTATGTATCAAATATCTTCAGACTTACTGGTTTGCAATGGCTGGATAACCTAGCAAGAAAAGCCCTCAGCCTATAATGGAAGTTGTGATGTTTTATCATTTTTCTAATGTTACTTTGTAAAATGAATTATACAAGGAAATACCAATGTGCCCTGTACGAAATATATTCCATTTATTGCTTTCCTATTAGCCTTTTTATAGCTTCCATAATGCAGCCAAGAATTTTTAAACAAGTAACAAATCTTTGTTGTGGTTGACAACAGAACAATACCCAGTTACATTTTACGAACAAGCATAAGCTTAACTATGTTGTGGATTAAAAGCAAATTTATACATGGAATGAGTTTAGTAAAAGCCCATATCGTTGTTCTAAAATGACATGATCTGAAGAAGGCAACCAGCTCACAATATACTGCAGTGAAGGTAAAATGCTTGCATTTAAGGTGATTTAGTTTGACTGGCTTTAATTGGACTAAACTGATTTAAATCCAAGTATTTGGGCTTAACTGAGTTGTGGAGCAGGCTATAAAGGTATCAAGTTCATTCCTTATTGACTTGTCATTCAGACTAACCCTGGACACATCATACTTCTCTAGAGATTGTGAATAAATAAAGATTACAATAGTTGACTGCTGCATATTCATTGCTTCAGCTAAGCACGAAATAATTATTTGCACAGTTTCAGAACTATGATAATGCCAGCCTAACCTTTCTGTCAAAGAAAAGCTAGCAAAATGCAAATACAACTCAAAACTCAGATCTGAAATAGCTTCAGAAGAGGGTGCTTTTGAAAAAGAAGATGTTGATTCACAGACTCAAATGTCTCCAGAGCATAAAAAAATAATTCAGTAGAGGAGTAGCTATATTTGACAATTGAGTTTTCTACTAGGAGCTTAAGTTCTTTTTTTTTAAAGCAACACCCTACAGATCTGATAGAAATAAGACAAACACATTCTATAATGTTAAGCAGTATTTCATCATCCACTTGCACATGGTAAGACCTCCTCACGCAAAGTATAGGAACAACTGGAAAATTATATAGATACACATAAAATAAAAGTGAAGGTGACTCAAGGAGCCCATTTTTCTTTACAGTTCAATGACAAGTTACTCCATCTTAAGCTCAGCCTGGAGATATAAGGCAATTCCATTAGAAGAACATAAATGTGGATTTTTGAGGCTTCTTGAAACCATGTTGTACCAGCAAATCAATTTATATTTTATCATTGTGTAGTAACATACACATGTACACTTGCAGGCAGGCACACATGTACTTGTTCCCCACACACAAGCTTAGCCTTTATTGCCTTTATAGTATAATGTTATATATGTTGCAGAGTTTTGAATTTCTGGATAAATTCCTCTTGCTGGACTAAAGAAGTGCAGTGTGCTAGAATCCCAGAGTACAGCAGGGATTTTCAGCACATAATAGTTTCAAGGTTTCTGAAGTAGTCTACTTCTTATATCATTAATTGACATTTACAACCTCAGTAACTCATTTTGACACATAGTAGGAGAATGAATAATAGGTTTCTTTTGTTGCTGTTGTTCTGTCGTTCAGTCGTGTCTGACTCTTCGTGACCCCATGGACCAGAGCTCCCCAGGCTTTCCGATCTTCCACTGCCTCCCAGAGTTTGGTCAAATTCCTAGGGTAGGAACTGGCAAGCCACCCCAGTATCCCTGCCAAGAAAATTCCATGGACAGAAACAAAAGGTTTCTTCTGAGTCATCCTCCAATTTGATTAGTGTATTATGGCATAGATACACTTTAATCAACCTAGCTTCTTCCAGATGTGTTGTGATGCAAAGGGGATTGTGGTCATTGTCATCCTAATTATTTGGTACCAGGAAGATTTCTATCCATGGAAAAATGTACACATATGTAACATTAGGTCTAGTCTTCCTTTATGTGCATTCTCAGACCGCACGAAAGGCAGTTCAAATGACAACAAGGCTAGTATCTATGTTTGAAGAATATAAGCTATATTTGCAGGGTAGACAGATCTTTCCAGGTTTCAGGCTACTTCACATTCAACATTGTTGAAGATTCAAAGCTCAGTGTGCTAGTATGCAAAAGAAGGGCAGGGTGTTGGAGGCAGAGGTGAACTGGGTTCTTAATGGGTCCCATTACACTGTACAGGACAAGGCAGATCAGATATAATTTGGTTCTCGTCAAATCATGACATCTTGGGCCTTCTCAACAATTGCTGGTAGCTATCTTTGTAATTCAATCATTGTTTACTTTCTTATCAGACACGATTCTATCATTAAACATAGCTCTGTGCTGGTTTTTTATGACTTAACGGACAATTTTATTCTTTCAGGGAATTGTCTAGGAAAATAAACAGTTTTATTATATTAGTCTGACCTGTGTACTCTGAACATTACAGGAAGTTTGGGTCCACCTTGCAGAGAGAGGGTGCATTTTTGAGGCAAAGTTTTGCACATATATGTAACTGTGTAAAGCTTTAAACTTTGATAACTCTTGTTGAAGAGTAGTACCAGTTGATTAGTAGTTTGCGTATTTGTCATATGCCATCTTGTCCTTTGCTTGTGTGTGCATTCCTAATTTCATGATGAAGTAATACATTTTTTGTTCAAAATGAGGATAACATGTTTTTGAACAATCTGCTTAGTTTCAGTACCACACTGGAGGCAGGATCACTCAGAGGGCTTTGAAAATACCTCATACAGTTTGCCTTCACCCAGATGTCATCAACTGCAACATCTTTTCACACAAATATTAAAAGACTTATTTACCATTTTGAACTGCTGGATAGTTCAGTGATCTAGGTGTCTGGCTGCTGTAGCTCCTTGACAGGGTCCAGATTTGATGATCTATAGGACTCCTTTCAGCTCTGCAATTCTAACTTTACTATTATTATTATTAAACAGAAGGCGTACTCACTTAAAATGGCTTCAAAACAAACATAAAATATTAATTTTCTATTGATAAGCTTGATACAGAAAGTTGGTGCAGGTATGCTGCTTCAGGTTATACCTGAAAGAGTGTTAATGGTTGCTTCAAATTCTCACACAAATACCCCACAGCTGTATTAAATTGATTGCAATATAAGATATGGGCTTCTAGGTTTCCAGCTTTAGCTCTATTTGTATCATATAATTGTAATTTTAAAAGAAAAATAGCAGCTGAAGATGATGAAAATAATGCTTGTTGTCACTTGCTTTTAATGCCAGTGTTACAGTTTGAAAACAGGCATGCACTGTGATGCAGATTTTTATAGACCAACAACAAGAACTTGATAAGAAGCTTGTCCCACACAGAGCAATTAGAGGATTGTGGATTTTTTTTAAAAAAAAATTATAATAATAGAGAATAGGTGCCTAAAGCCAAATTATAAAGCCTTTACTCATTGTGATGGGCAGTTACTCAATTGTCCTATTGATCAAGTGTCACACTGTCCTTTATTACAGAAAAGATGCAACACCAATAGGCTTAGGGGGATTGGATTTGTATTGGTAAATGGCAAGAGATGTCAACATCAGAACAAATACCAGCCTGAAAAAAATAAACACAACAAAATCTACAAATGTTAAAAACTTCAGGCTAAAACAGCCTACTTAGGAAGACAGCTCTGTCATATGAAAATCATAGTAGAACCATCTAGCTTTCAGACTTTAAAGTTAGTTCAATGAGTGCAAGAGACAGAGGAAGCAGGAGTGGTTGTCCATATGCCTGGGTCCTCCATAGGTAAGGATATGCCACAGATCCTTTGAAAAATAAATATATGAAGGCCATGAGCACACAAAGGATTTATTTGCGTTCTCGTCAGACATCAAGTGAGGTGATACCCTTCAAAAACTTCCTTCACTATACACCCAGGTTTACTGAGTCCCGAAAATGATTTTCCTCCTCCTCCTATTACAGTGGTTCAAGTTCTCTTGATTCTCAGTTTTGCACTTTGGAGTTAAGAGGTTCTACCCAATATTTAGGGCAGGCTAAGGCCACATCATATGCTTATACATGGCTGTGATCCATATTTTTGAGTACATAAGAGCATAAGAAAACATTATATACTCCAAAATGCTAATCACAACCATGTATCTTTGGCAACAAAACTGCTGGGGAGCTTCCTCAAGCTCTTCCCCGTAAGCCCCTGAAATTTAGAGAGGTTTGGGGCTCAGGGAGCTTTTAATTTAATTTAATTTCATAAAGAAACTAAACGAGATGAGGACTATACCATCTCTAATGTCTTTCTGGAAACAGACAAAGACCTTTCTCTTCAGGCAAGCTTTCCCTGAATGATGGACTATTATGTGACCTTTATATGAACCTACCATACATGATCACATAGTCATTGTGTTATATATTTTGTGATTGCATTGGCACTATGTTTTCAATTGTTACTTTCCCTCACTCATAACTTTTCATGGAATTTTTCACTCTCTTTTTAACTGCTTTGTTCTCTTGTAGCTTTAATGTAATCTTGTCTTTTAATGCTGTAAGATGTCCCTCAATTTCCTGCTCTCAGTTACTTGAATATGTCTTAAATGTATTGGATTGTATATTGTCCCTCATTACTGTAAGCTGCCTTGGGTCCTTTTCCAAGGAGAAAGGTGGGGTAAAATACTCTAAAATAAAAAAATACAAATAAAAATTCATTACAGTCAAAATGAAACAAAACTACTAAAGAAACAAAACAAAATGCTATATTTCCATTTCGTGCCCCTCTGATTCCATGTACAGTATTAAAGGCTTCATGAACCCTTAAATGATGTCATACTGGAGTCACATTAACAAGATAAAAACTGAGTCTTTTTTTTTAAAAAAAGAGCCTTAAGCCTAGACTACAATCAACATAATTATGTTTGGAAAGGTTTTTTGGTCTAACTTACTAACCCTGCTGAACTTGGTGAAAGAATGCTACAGAACTGCATCAGAGATGGAGTTTTAGTGACTTCACATAAGCACTACAATTGGAGAATGGTGGTGAGATTCTTGCCTCAGCTTTTACGTTACAGCCAGCAATAAGCATAACTGTGCAGTTTTTTAAAAAACACTATTCCTTAGATCTATGCTTGAATTTAGCTATGCTGCAGTACATCTGCATTGTGTCTGAAAGGAGGCATAGCCTGAAATGAGGAAATATTATGAGGACAGATAGAAATGATATGTATATATTTATTTGTATAATGTCCACTCAAAAGTTTTGGAACCTTTAGTCTGCCATAACAGAACACTAAAATATGTCTCAATTCCATTCTGTTTTGCTTTTGTCTTCATTGATTGCCCCTTTCCCTCATGCCTAGCCCTTGTGCTCTTTTACTTCCTTGTTTGTCTCTGGCCATTAACAAGAATGTCAATTCTGCTGGTTGGTTAATCCCATCTCTTTCTGCTGTTTGGATGCATAACCAACCTTTTAATAGTTTGCAGGGAGGTGCCTTGCAGCTCACTAACAGAATTCCATCCATCTCTGGATGTCTTCCAGGAATGCTGTTAGCACATGGCCCTTGGGCATACAGAGCCGACTTCGTAGCCATAGGGCAACTCAATTTGTATTCATGCCTTTACAACAAACACTTGATAAAGTGTTATGCCAGGTAATCCTGGCTGTTTAACAGTACTGCATCATTCAGTCACAGTACTAAAGTCCCGATTGCTTCCTTAGTTCACAACAATTGCTCAAAGAACGTAGCTTGATGATACCCTAATGTGCTGCTGGAGCTTTGCAGCAGGTGAATGATCTCTTGTGTAAACTGACCTTCGTGGTTACTGTAAAACAGCCTAATTATTGCCTTCTTCAAGTGATTGTAATTAATGTATTCCCCAAAGCATTAGGATATTAATATTTCAAGTTGCAGATTGTCTGTAACATTTGCTGCACAACCTGGTATTTAATGTGCAAGCTGTGTCATAATTTAGCACTAATCTTCTGAAGCTGTACATTTAAAGTGCCATCAGTTTATATATTACTGTTGCTAAATCACAGACTGATAGGTTGGCTCTGTCTGTAAATTAGCAATTAGAAAACAACAGACACCTTAGCTTGCTATTGCTTATTAATACCTTTACCAAAATAAAAAAAAAATAAAAAAATACTGGGAGGTCTGGACTTCCAGCAGCTGCCATTTAATGTCACTACTTTTGTAAAGTTGGCGGGATGAAATATCTCATACCCCTGCCCCAGGAGTCCTCTGTGGGTGTTCAGTCTTCATACATCTAAAATCCTGAATGGCTCGAGAATTACACAGGGTTCTAAGTCAAACAAGCTGCTAATTGTGGCAAAACCATTCCTTCTATATGAGTTGTGGCATTGTTGAGACTAGAGAATAGGTAAAAGGGGTCAGAGTGAGCGAGCGAATGAACGTGACAGGCAAAAGACTTTGAATAAATTTTACTGATCTCAGTGAATTGCGTGCCTCAAAAAATACTGGCTATCATACTTTGGAGTGGAGAAGTTTTGGATCATAATCTCTCTCCACCTTCAGGACACCATATTATATCCATTCTCTCATCATAGTTGTAAGAATGAGAACAATATGTACCAAACTTATTGTTCTTATAGATTTAGGATATCTCATTTTAATAGGACACTTCAGCAAGTGACATTTTAATAGGACACTTCAGGCCTGGTGATTTTCTTTACCTCCAGGCAAGAGACTGTACTTTTTTCACACATACCAAGGTATCCTTTATATATGCAAACTTTCTCTGGGCAAAACTGGTGTACTTACTCTTTGATAAGCAAAGCACACATGCTACCATGCACAGAAGGTCTGTACATGATCAAAACATGTAAACATATGCCTTGATGTTTCTACTTCTTCAAAACTTCATAGCAGCAAGAACTGCCACTTCGCATTATTAGCATTAAAAGAAAAACAAAACAAAACAAAGTGTGCTGCTTATATATTGCTCCAGAGTGCTTAAAGTAATATCTGGGTGGCTTACAATTTAATTATATATGTTATACATTACCTGGCATGGTGGATCAGTAGGCTAGAATGCTGAAACTGTTAGCTGCAATGTTGGCAGCTCGGCGGTTCGAATCTCGGGTGCCACGCCGTGGAGTGAGTTCCCACTGTTAATCCCAGCTCCTGCCATCCTAGCAGTTCAAAAGCATGTAAATGCAAGTAGATAAATAAATACCACTTTAAAAACTTGGAAGGTGTTCTGTGCACAGAAATGGGTTTGGCCATGCCAACCACATGGCCACGGACTTGCACTACACTGGCTCTTTGTCTTAGAAAGGGAGATGAGCACTGCCCCTAGAGTCAGACTAACACACATATATGGGGAACCTTTACCTTACTCGTTGCCCCCCACCCCACAAGCTGGATACTCATTTTACTGACCTCAGAAGGATGGGAAGCTGGGTGAACCTGGAGCCAGTTACCTGGGATTGAACCTGGGTCATGACTAAGCAGAATTCTGACTGTAGCATTGCAGTTTAACCACTGTGCCACAAAGTGCATAAAACAGAACTTGACAGAATCCAACTAAGTGGACCACAACATAAGACCACTTGCTACTCCTGTTTTCATCCAAGAACCCTGATTTAAAACCCATTGGTGACAGCAGCCAACTATGTAACCTTTCCCAAAGGGATAATAGTACTGTACTTAATGCAAGAAATATCAGTTTAGAAGTGTAGCTTTGTGGAGCCAAGAAGTCAGAAGATTTAGTCCCTACTCTCCCTTGTAGAAGACAGATCAATATGTGAAATCTTAGGTAAGCTATATTGTCCCAGAGTGTCCTCAGAAAACAAGAGTAGTAAATTATGTCTCCAAATGCTATATTTAGAAAACCTTGAATAGGGATGATGCAAATCAGAATCGACAACAGCACAGAACTGTAACTAGTGCAGTAGTGTATTAAAAGCTGATTTCTGATGCACAGACTAATACCAGTATGAGTAAATGTACATCTATGAGTTATTTATTTATTTAAATCATTGAGATCCCATCTATTTGCTTCAAGATGTAGCATTCAGTGTGGATCACAGAGGGTCTATGAGCCAACTGAAGTACAAGAACAATCAAAAACAAAACACAGCACTAAAATATTGTAGGAGTAGAGATGATAAAAACAGAATTCAACCCCAAGAATCCAAGAAAGAACTTAAGTTTTTCAAATACTGTATATACTCGATTATAAGCCTAGTTTTTCAGCCCTAATTTTGGGCTGGAAAAAGGGGTCCTCAGTTTATATGTGGGTCAATACTTTTAGCCACTGAGGCAAGTTTGGGTCAGTGGCTAAAAGTCATTTTAAACATTGTGCGCCAATTCTCCTGACCCCCCATGTTTAAAATGACTTTTTAAAAGGTCATTTTAAAACAATGTTTAAAATGACTTTTAGCTACCAACTCAAGCACTTGCCTCGGTGGCTAAAAGTCATTTTAAACATCACACAGGCAGAGAGAGCTCACAAAGGAGGAGTTGCCAGGCCCTGCTGCATTTCCCACCCTAGGCTTATACTTGAGTCAATAAATTTTCCCAGATTTTGGGGTTTAAATTAGGGGCCCTGGCTTATACTCAGGTCGATTTATACTCGAGTATATACGGTAATCCCTGAGAGCACCAATATTCCTCATGGCCAATTCATTTTGAAAAGATTAGGCCTTCAAAAGCTTTGCTGTTTGAGATACTGCCTTGTGGTTGATAACTTCCAGATAAAATAGTTTCTTTAAAATTAGCTTTGATCTCCTATCCCTTTTGCTACAAAATATCACATTAGTTCAGGAGTTCCTTGGCTAAGTTTAACACTACTTTTAACTTTACACAAACTATTCTGGTGAGTTTCCAAGCAGAGTTTTTCTTCCCTGGATGGGTTCAGCACCTTCCTAATCTAGTAGGCATAGTATGTGTGGTCCTAAGGACACCACAAAGGAGAAAGAATAATCTACCAAATATGTCGTATCAGAAGGGATCTGAGTCTGCCTACACACCTGTCCTTGAGTTACTGCTGGCTTGCTTAAAGGATTTGACGTCCTGAGACTTTTATTAAAGTACAGAATCCCATAAATATATTATTAACTACAGTACTGTCTGGTTTCAAAATTGTGTCCTTGGCAGTCAAACATGGAACACTAGCAAGCAGTTTGTATTCTTAGACTGTATCGATTTATTCTTCTGGGTTTCTTGTTCCTTTTTCTTTCCTTTTCTCTCTTTCCTTTTCTCTTTTATTTTAAACTTTGCTTTTCTGGATTTATAGTGGCAAGTATTTTCCCCATACACATTCCTGGTGAACAATTTCGTTATGGATGCTGGAAATCTAGCATATTTAGCTGATTGAGATCCCTCCAGATTTGAGAGATGAATATTTCACAAGCCGACTATTGAGCAGTACATCAAAGCTGTCAGTCTAATATGTACTTCATATAACAGATTACTGTGTAAGGGAGGAATCACCTAAAATTCAATACAGGCTGCTTGTTCCAGTAGAATTCTCAGTAGCATAAGATCCCTCCACCAAATTTTGGTTATTTACCTGCCTTGCAATGTGGGGGTGTTATGGAGGAGCACTTCCCAGCAATGATGAAGGGGATTTTAGGGGGCTGGATAAGATGGGAATAGTACAGAAAGATGAGTTTGTTGTGTTGATACCTTCTTCTGGGCAACATGTTTGTTTGTGTGTGTAGCAATCTATTAATTTTCAGAACTACAGTTTTCTCTAAACATCCAGCCAGAGTTGGAGTAATGTGTGAATCCGGGAGGGGGGGCACCACGGAAGTCAGTGAAGGAGCTTAAAATATAAAGTTGGAAGGTTACTAATCTCAGCCTCCATGAACCCAAGATGGCAGCAGGTAGAGGCTTTTGCTTCTGCCACGGGTATCTGTTTGGTTTTCTTTTTTTCTTTGCTTTTTTGTTTTTACTTTTAGTTTGATGCACCAGACCCTTTATGCCATTGCCTTCAGAGGGGGACCGAGGGGGTAGGGGATTTTCCTCAATACCCCCCTGCCTATCCTCCAGCTTGTCCACTTACTTGGTCCACTGCTTCCCCTTCTGCTGGGGGCTGGTTGGATGGTTGACCAGCCTCTGGTTTGGTTCCTGTTGCCCTCCTTTGAGAGGGGTGTTCCATCAAATCTTCTATTGAACCCCATCTGTGCTTGCTTCTGCAGCAAAAACATTTAAAAGACCCACCACTTCTCCTCCCCCAATGGGGAGCATAGCCAGAGAAGCAATGCCTCAACAAAACAGTCAAAACATACCTGTTATGCTATCATAAAAATACAGTAATTGCTAAGGAATTTCACTTGAAAACATAGCCTGGCACAAGTTGTCAGTGAAAGGCAAATGAACACTGTATGGAAGTATTTGAAAATGCAGCCTGGAAAACAGTTGATGGAAAATACTAATAAACTGCCCAGTAGTGCTAATGCTTCACAATGTTATCCTACAGATAATATCCCTAGAGTAGTCTTTGAGTTGTAGGCCCTGCTAAGTGCATGTGGTGGATGGACCACATTATACAGACAACAATAACTGAGTTATGCTGTTTTATTTGGTGAGATCCTTAAGCCTGTTTATGATGCTGTGCTTGAATGGAAATAAGCCAGATGAAATATAAATATTACAGTTTAGGTGGCTCGAGGATCATAGATATTGATTTCCTTGGGGCCATGGCTCTTTACGTTAGTGAAGATCTTTCAGACAAAGAATCAATAGATGTTGTAAATGGTCGTCATCGATTAACCAAGCACTTGTTATAGACTAGCAACCAAGGATGAGTTAAGATGTCATCTGTTCAAAACTCACCTTGGTCATGAACTCACTAAATGGCCTTGGGCAAAGCCATTATGCTGTCATGCTTGCTCATACCCCTATCTGCAATAGGATGAAGCAAATACTTGCCTATATTAAATGTTTTTTGAAAGAATTATGATGGAACACACCTAAAAGATTGTGCTGTGTATGTATATATATTTATCCCAAATGCCAGTGTCTTTATTACCTTCGAAATTTCTGTGCCTGTGATCCATTCAGCGATCTCTCTCTCTCTCTCTCTCTCAAGAAAAGCAGATTTTCCAACTATTTCATAATTAAAGGGGTAAATCCTTAAAGACTGCTAGTGAGTGATTATTACAGCTAGGGAAGGGGAGCCCTCCCAAATCTTTGAGGCGTGGCACTCCTCCACCTCAGTCTAGAAGTAGCTCACAATCACAGCTGTAGTTTCATAATCTCCCAGAGTACACAAATTAGCTTGGTTTGGCTTGGCATTGATAAGGGTAACTTAAGCTCTTCTGTCATTATGTGTGGGAAGTGAGACACCATCCTACAAAACATACATTGCCTTATATCCACCACTTACATCTACCACTGCAGGATGGATGGATGAACCAAGATTTGGCTTTTCCAGTGAGTGGTGGTAGGGTCACAGTTGGATCAAGTCAAACTGACAGTCATCACCAACCAAATCTAAGCAGAACCATTCTCAGTGGTCCGTGCCCCTCACTTCTGAATCAAATTCTTAGCAGCCATTGCCTAACTTTGAGGCATAACATGGCAGCCCACTCTTTCAGGAAAGACCAGGATCAGCGGGATTTAAAAACTGGAGCTACTTTTTCCAACCAGAGGGGAGGAGATGTGTTGGTAGGAAGGAAGTGTAGGGCAGGGCAGGGCAGATTAGAAGAGGAAAGGGGAATTGTGACAGCAGCAGCCATGCATGTATGGCTGTATATGAGAGGGGATGACCACAAAAACAAAATGTGCTGTTTATATACCATCCCATAGCACTTAAAGCACTCTCTGGGAGATTTACAATTAGAGATGGACACGAATCGAAAAAATGAAGTTTCGGTTTTTCATTTTTTGTTGTGGGTCCATTTTGGTTCATTTTCATTTTTCGTGAATTTTTTGAAAAAAATTCATTTTGTTTTTTTGTTTTTTCGCTTTTCATTTTTACCCGCTTTTTGCGTGACTTAAAGCATTTCTGCGCGCGGACGTTCCCCAACGACCCAGACCAGAGGGAAAACACTAAAAAAAATGATGCTGGCAGAGACACAGTATAGACTAGGTATGCAGGGAGGCTGCAAAGGCAGCGGCGGGCATTGCCCAGGGTGTAAGGCAGCCACAGAGTGACTGCACTGCAGAGCAGGGGAGGCTACTCACCAAGAGGTACGCACGCACACAGGGAGGCTGCAAGAGAAATCTCTTCTTTCTCTCCCCTAAGAGCCAGGCTGCAGCCAGAAGGACCACAGAGGCACACACCTGCCTGGCTGGCCTAAAGTAATGAGTCACAGAGACAGCAATCCCACCCTAACTCCCAATGCAGACTGCAAGGAGGATGGGGGCTGCCAAAACTTTTGATGCCCTCTGTGTCTGCCACACCTACCCAGTCTGCAACCTGGGCATGCTATTGGTTGAAATTGTCCAAGAATTTACATCATCCCATCACATGGCTTGCCTCCATTTTGTGGCTGGAATCCATTTTGTGTCATCCTTAAAGGGAAAAGAAAAAATACATCACTTTGCAATGGGAGAAAAAGAAAAACAAATGTTTTAAGGACCCCAACCCCCTGGTAGATAATAATTTCAAATAATTATCACTGCATTTTTACGAATGTCCAGGGTGTTTTAATACCCAAGAAATCAATTTTATGCATCTGGGAGCCATTTTGGGTCGATGTCCCCTAACTCCCCTTAAAGTAACACACACACACACACACACACACACACACACACACACACACACACACACACACATATATAAATACTGCTGGGGGGGTGTGGTTTGCTTGCTCTGTGGCTGATTGTAGGTTCGTTTGTTCTTTTGTGATCTGCTGTGTGGCTGAGGCGATCGTTAAGGGATTAACTGCTGGTGGGTTAGATGGCTGTTTAGAGGCATCCTGTTTCTTAACGACCTGGGTGATGGGCATTCTGGCAGCATCCTGGGCTTTGGTGGAGTGGGGTCCTGTGTCTTGTGAATTCATTTTAGTCTGGCTACGTGTCTGTGGTCTCCCAATGTTTTTTTGGGGTGTGTAGGTGTGCTCCATGTGGTGACTGGAGTGGGGTGCAGCAGTAGATGGTGCAGTCGTGGTCT
>JAHTLZ010000237.1:56958307-56968484 GCA_023846285.1 Phrynocephalus versicolor
TGGTGGAATGGCTCCAAAAATTTGCATGGTCCCATCCCATGGCCAGCCCATCATTGCGCGTGCGCAGGTGTAAAAAAATAAAAATAAAATAAAATAAAATAAAATCAATGGAGACGTATTTTGGCAAGACAAACCCACTGCTGCTACTGTAAAAATTCAAGCATTTAAAATAGCTAATTTTTGCATGTTTCTGTGGTGCTTTGGTGTGTTTTTGGACCACGATTTAAAAAAAAAATTGCGGTCGCCATTTTGGATCCCCCCGCCCGCACACCGCATGGCAAAGGCAGACGAGACGATGCCCCCCCTGCCTGGTACCAGCAGCGCAGCAGTAGCACCAGCCAAGGAGAGGGGGGTGGGGAACCCCCCCCAAATAAAACACCATTCTGGCCTGGTAGGTGCCCTCAGACAGTTTTCACCTGCTTTTAGGGCCGGGAATCGGGTTTTTTTTTAACTTTTAAAAACTTTTTTTCTGTGCCGCTTGGCATCGCGGGATCACTGCGATGCCAGGAATGACAACGACAAATCAGACCCAATTATTCTTTAGTCGGTTCGAGTTTGAGTTCTGGCGGAGTAATTCCCATTACCGTTTCCGTTCCGTAACGGAAACGAGTAACGGAAACGGAAACGGGAATTCCGCTAAGTCGTGCCCATCTCTATTCATCGGTTCATTGCATAATGAAAAAAAACAAAATGAAACAAACCAAAGAAGCAGCATTTCGTTACAAATGAAACAAAATGAACTGTTTCGAGAGGCAACCTCCGGCTCATCTGAAAACTTGTCTGAAATAAACTACAAGTGTGAAATAAATATTACCCTTAAAGTATCATTTGAGTTTCAGAGTTATATTCTTCCACACTGGTCTGTAACTGTGGAATAGTGGAATGTTCTCCTGACAGAAGATTAAATTAAAACATTGGCAATCTATTTAACAAAGGACCAGAAAACTATTTTTCCTCTCTTCATGCCTTGCCTCTACAGAAATGATGGAGTGTAGGATTCCAGCTAACTCTGAAGCTGACAAGAGCAATATATAACCTTCAGACAGCAAACTAATATCTCAGATAAGAGAGAGCATAGCAAGAAGCTACATCATTTTGACTTCATACCTAGACTACGTACAGCATAAGAGGTACTCTGCTGGTGATACAATATGTTTTAGTGTATAACTATATTACAAATGGAAGCAACTCTGGATTGCCTCAGGCACATATATACATTGACAAAAGTAACTTGTCAGCTGGGAGATAATGTCTGACAGACATGCCAATGTAGAAAGTGATACTTCTTCCAGTCATGCAGGTGTATACCTACCGATGGTCCAGTGGAGTGCAGAAAAACAAGTTTTATGGCTGCAGAGCTTCCATCCTGTACCCTAGCTAAGCATTTGTAAGCAAACTCTCCCCCACCACACACCAAGCACATATTATCCAGTATCCTAGGGAGGTGCTTATGAGTCAAAAGTTCCACCAGCATATTGATAGAGGACTGTGCTTCTTGTAAAAATGTTGCCACTGCACTAGCAGTGGTCTCCATGAACAAACCTACGCTGCACAGGCACAGTGGTATACATCACCTAAGGAGCATGCACCCACATTGATATGCTGGTGACACAACCCCACCTTACTATTGTATTTTATCTACTGACAGGATATTGGCAAGGAAAGCAAGAGAAGAATACAGAAAAGTAAAACTCAGACATGTCTGTAAATTTGTTTTTGTTACTTAAGTACATCCAAATTAAAGCGGTGGTGGAGTATGCTGAAACTGCAGCAAAAGAATATTTGCTGCTGCTCCTTATTACTTATTAAAGATGAAATGTATGCTAACGCGTGTACAAAATAATGAACTGATATTTGTTATGCATTATTTATTAACAAGTTTATATATCTTTTTCTCCCCCCCCCCAAAAAAAAAAAAAACTGGGAATAATTCTGATTCACCACCAACGACAACACAATCAAGGACAATGACAATTCTTAGTTACATAAAGAAATAAATCACACTTCATTCCAGTATATCACAAGCTTTTACAAAAGCCATCATTTATTGAAATAGCAGTGATGAAGAGAACCTGAAGACTGAATTATTTTCCTCACCTCCTTCCCATGTCAGTCATATTCATGTTTTCCTGCATAGGGTAGAAAGGGATTCAGGGTGTTGTAGGAAAGATTGTGCCTCTGTCCTAGCAGTCAACACTTCCCTCACTGAAACAATGTGAAAATACACAGCTGGGTGGAGCTTGGTGAAAGGGACCAGGGGTGTAACCTTTCACTCTCCCTGAGAAACAAAGTTCCTCTTCTCTTCATTTTTCTGTGAGGGGGTTATTCCCCCAAGAAATCTTGTAGAATTTATCATTGTACATTGAGTTCTGAAGGAATTGCATCTCACAAGGAGCATGAGCCCTCCAAAAGTTTCAGTGGGCCTACTCTAACTGGGATTTACTTTAGCATAATAAATAAGCCTATTTGATTTGATTGTTATGTAAAAGAAGCCCATAATTATCTTTACTCCAATAGTAGCATAGATTTAAAACTTTTTTAGCATCAAAATAACTGGAAATGATGTAACTCACAATGCAATGCTCCTCCTTTTACTTATGGAACCCCTAAATCAGTACCCATACCCTTTAGTTACCCTTGATCTCTAAATAAAATAAAATAAGAATAAGAATAAGCCCATTTGAGTCAATGGAACCTATGGGGGAGTTGACTCACTATGTCCCAATGGATTCAAAAGTTCTGCTCTAGTGTAGTTTGCTACACTATGCAACATGATGTGGTCTGTGAATGTAACAGCATGGAGTTTAGAGAAGGACTGGTGACTTTAACCCCACAGGTAAAAAAAGAGTGGAATCATGTAAGTCTGAAGATATGACATTCCTGTACATGTGGAGGCTTTTCACATAACACTGAATCTTGGAAAACAGCATTCTTCCTCCCATGGAGAGCTGCTATGAACAATGAAACCATTTCCCTTCAAATCCATTGCTTTGGAAAGTGATGGTGGAAGAATTAGTTACTCCCTACTGAATGTATTGGATGCAACTGAGTAAGGTCTGGATAGGATACTAGAGAAAGGACAATCATCTATGAGTCAAATACACAACAGTAGGACAAATTCCTATGGGGCATGCTTAATTTTAATAGAGATGGGCACGACTCAAAAAACCGATTTTTCGTTTTTTGTTTGTCGTTTAGGGGTCCGTTTCGGTTTGTTTTCGTTTTTCAGGGTTTTTTTGCACATTTTTCGTTTTTGTTTTTGTTACGCAACGAAACGAAAAACAAAAACAAAAATGAAATTTTTTTGTTTCGTTAGCATTCTTTTCAATGCAACGTGTCTGCCGTAACGAAAACGAAAAACACGGCAAAATTTTTCGTTTCGTTTCCGTTGTCGTTTTGCTTCTGAAAAATTTTCCGTTTCCGTTTTCATTACAAAACAAAATGAAAAAACAAAAATGAAAACGAAAATTTCGCTGAGTCGTGCCCATCTCTAAATGTTAATATCACTTGCACTACCCACCAAATTGTGACCAGGAATAAATGAATGAAATACCTAATACTGAATTATACATTCACAACCCTGAGAAAGAATAGGATGGGCAAAAAAAAAAAAAAAAAAAAAAAACCAAACACTGCCATTCTAGGCCAATTTGAATGACAGTAAAAAAAATCCCATCCAGCCCTTCCACAACCAGCTACTCTCATTCTTCCTTGCCTATAGGGTGGGAGGGAAGGGAAAACCATGAGCAAAACAGAAAGAGCCCTGGGAGAGTGTCCCTTAAGTAGACTCCCCCCCCATGCACTAACAGCCCGATCCCGCTGTGAAAATTTTCGCACATCTTTTGATGGGGTGTCAAAGAAGCCGCACCCCACAAGGTCTGGGCGAAGCTGCTGTTTCATAGTTCATAATGTATTATAGCTGGGGCATAAGCATGGCTGCTTATGGGGGAAAGAGCATGGAGGAACCCATCAAAAAACAAGGCAAATGAAAGTGAGCACATTTCATGGCTGTGAAAAAGAACATTAACCAAGAGTTGAAGAGAGAAATGGAAACTTTGGAGAAGGTAACAGTATAGAGTAGTGGGACCCCTGATTGAACATTTTTGCCCCAAGCCCCCAATTGTAAATCACAATCATAAATACAACAAGTAGTGTATTTGTGGAATTATTTATTTATTGAAACAGTAGCTCTAACAAAGCACTTGGCTTGCTGAAAGCAAGGCCTTAGCCCTCTAAGTAAAATAAGAGAAGTGGACAACATTTTCAAAATAATTGGGTCTGGAGATGCACTGAAAATTGTTTGATAACAGGTGTTACAAGTTTTCTTTTGCTACTGCTATAATCAGCATTCTAACCTGCACATCCTGCATGAATTGTATTCTAAAAAAAGAAAAGTTTTTACAGGTTACTTTGAGGCTGCTATCATATGCATGTGTAGAGGTTGGCAAGTCCACTTAGAATAATAGATCTTAATTCTTAGTGGAGTACAAGGAAAGGTGTATTCAGTCAGTTAAATGTTTTATAATCTTTTATCTCATCTCCCCAGTAACTGTACACCCTGCTTTCCTATGGCTACTTTAATATTATATAAAGATATACCTGTGGAGCAAACACACATTCCAGATGTTTTCCTTGGCATATTAGGACCTGTTTTCTCACATCTCCTTTGGAATTAGCGCACTGCCTGTGCATTTTCCTTAAGAACTCCAAACTGTCCATGGTTACATACTGTTTGGATTACTCTAATGTTCTACATGGGTTGTCTTTGGAAAGTATTTGGAAACTTTAATGGATACAAGATGCTGCTGCTAGACTTCTGACTGAGCTGGTTACAGAGAAAACAGGAAAGTCTTGTTACAACAACTTCACTGGCTTCCGATTTATTTTGGAGTTCAATTCAAAGTGCTGGCTTTGACCCATAAAGCCCTAAAAAGGGCTAGTTGTGACATTTAAAGCCATACATGACTTGCGTCCAAACTACCTAGACAACTACATCTCCATTTATGACCCTGCTGGAGTTAAAAATTATCTGGGAAGGCCTTCATTTCTATTTGGCCACCCACACAGTTGTATTTGTTGAGGACTCAAGAGAGCCTTTTCCCTTGTCACTGCTCCCAGATTGTAGAGATCCTTCCCATTGGAGGTCAGGCTGGCCCATTTCCTTTCTGTCCTCCCAACAGGCGAATGTCTTCCTTTTGGGGTAGACTTTTTCATGTGTAAACTGCTGCTGAGGGAGGACTATTAAGGTGAAACTATAAGCACACTAGGTCTGCCAATTGAAGAAGACTGTTGTGCATTCAAAAGCTTGCAATGTTTTTATTATGGCCTATAAAGGTATCACCTGTGGCCTATTTTTGCATTTGTGGTTTTGTGATGGCCACACGGCTCGACCCCCTCTTTTGCTTTGATGGAACTGTGAAGATAACAAGAAAGAGCTGGTGTTCCCCACATACCTGGAATGAGGCACATGGAATCTCAAAGGGCAGGACTGCAACCACCAGGTAATATCACTTTAATTCAATATGGTTCCATTTGTCAAACCTAATGGGCTTACTAAATTTTACACCAATCCTAGAATGAAGCACATGAGTCTTCTCCATCAATACTTTTCTCTCCAACACCCCAGCCCCACCCCTGACAGCCAACAGGAATTTGTATGTCTCCTAGAGCCAAATGGGATAAGGGGTGAGTGAGTGAGGGGGCTACATCACCTGTGTTCATTTGTTTGAAGAAGGGGGCGTGAAAGCCAATTCTTAAGCAGCTTCTACAACTGCCTTTCTCCTTCCTGACTCCAAGAAAATGTGCCTGGCATGTAACATCATCTAGCCAAGAACTCAACATCATCCAGCCAAGAACTTTAATAATAGCACATCTATTATCAGAGGATAGTAGCACATCTTTTGCCGTGTTTGAAGTTCTGGGACCTGCTTTGAAGAAGAGCATTTTGCACTCAAAAACCTATAAAAGCAAAGCAAAAGGAAAGTGTTCTGCTGATATACTGCCCCATCCCACTTCAAGTCGTCCCTGGGTGTTTTATAGTTTAATTAGGGTATGCAGGCTACAACCCCCCCCCCAGCAAGCTGGGTACTCGTTTTACTGAACTCAGAAGGATGGAAGGCTGAGTCAACCATGGGCTGGCTACCTGGGATTGAACCCTAGGCCGTGAGCACAGTTTTACCTGCAGTACAGGCATTTAACCACTGTGCCACGGGACTCCTAAAGGTATCACCTATAGCCTATTTTTGCATTAGTACAGATGTCTACACACTGTCAGTCTGGCTCATGAATAAAGATGTTTCATTTTTTGTTTTGTTGTTTGCTTCTTTTTACTCATTTCATTTGGAATGAAATGATATATTTTTTAAAAAAATCTTTTTGTTCTTTGTTTTTGCATTAGTACATTTAAAAATGAATAGAGATGGGCATGAAATGCCAAAAATGGCTTTTTGTTTCATTTTTGTTGTTGTTTTTTATTTGCGTCATTGGGAAAGAAATGAATTGTTTTTTAAAAATTCATTTTGTTCTTCATTTTGTTCCATTTTTTTAACAGCCGACCAGCTGGCTCACAGGCCGGGTCAGCTTTTCTTTTCCCACCAGTGCTTCACCCCCAGTAGCACCTATCAGATGGCCCATGGGCCGGCTCAACCAGCTGGCCCGCCTGGGTTGGCACTTTTTTTTAGTCTAGGTCTGACCAGCTGGCATTTGTCAAAATAAATACTAAACAAAAACAAAACAAAATGAAATGAAAATATTTCCATTGTGTTTTGTTTCTTTTTCTAAAGGGCACTTTGTTTTTCATTTCATTCTGTAACAAAACAAAAAATGAAAAACAAAATGATTTTTTTTTCATTTTGTGCCAGTCTCTAATCATGAAACTTGAACTTGGATCAAGACTTAAATTTCTGTGAATACAAAGTGTATTAGAATGACTTTTGTGATTTTTAGGCAGTTACCTTTCTTCGAGTGCATTTAGTCATTTCTTCTCCAACCATATCTGATGGCTCCACAAAAACATCCTTGGTAGTCAAAGTACTTATCCCCTTTTGTATTTTTGTATTTTTAATGAAGAAAGGGCATATCTTGCATATTTTTCTCTGCTGAAGAGTGTGCATTAGAGATGGGCACGACTCAGCGAAATTTTCATTTTCGTTTTCGTTTTTTCGTTTCATTACGTAACGAAAACAAATGAAAATTTTTCAAAAACAAAACGGAAACGGAAACAAAACGAAAAATTTTGCTGTGTTTTTCGTTTTCGTTGCGGCAAATGCATTGAACTGAAAAGAATGCTAACGAAACAGCAATTTTTCATTTTTGTTTTTTCATTTCGTTACGAAACGAAAATGAAAATGAAAAATTTGCAGGAAAAACCCAACGAAAACGAACCGAAACGGACCCCTAAACGACCAAACGACAAATAAAACACAATTTTTTTGAGTCGTGCCCATCTCTAGTGTGCATTGTTCCTCCCCCCCCCCCGGGATAATGACATATCCATTTATAATACAGGAATAGTTGCAACAGTTTTATAAGAATTAGGGTTTGTATTCGATTTGTTGCTTAATACTAGCATTGTGTGTGGAAAGTGGTCAAAAACAGTACTGATTGTTTGGGGAGCGTAATAAGGGTTTTTGTTGTGATATTTAAATAAAACTTCCAAGTCTATGAGATTTAATCTGGGCAATGCCATTGAAATCTAAAACCCATTTTAAATCTAAACTGTTGTTTAGCGTAACCATCTATCTTATTGTGGATCCGATCTTGAGAATGAAGAATGAGAGGAAAAATGTTTACAATTAGCCTCAGGTTTGTACATCTCCCTATCTCAGAGAGCCAAGATAACTCTATATCAAAAATAATCTCATCAAAGCTAACATACAAAAGTATTATACTTAGCCTTCACACCACTTGACTACCATCTATGTCCTGTGTATGACGGCTTGTCTATATACCATGGTAAAAAAGAATGACAGCAGTGGCCTTTGGCTGCCCATGTGTCTGATATTAAAACATCAAAAGCCATGTTTGAATAAGCTGCCCACATGCACACAGCCCAAGGTTTATAGCAGGAGTGGGGCAAGTGTAATCTTATAAATAGTTTTGGACTTGAACCTCCACCAGTCCTAGGTAATGATGTAGAATGGCAGAAGACCCAGAGTTACTCCCCCTTGGTCTGTAGACCCAAGCTGTGGTCCTAAGTTTGCTCCTGCCACTGTGTGCAAAAGATCCTCCTCCTCCAATAACAAACCCTTATTTCCTTGGTCTCCACCACAAAGTATGCTTCAGTCAATACTTGCAATAAGTTCTTGCTTGGCAGAGTAAAGACAGAGTACAACTTGGCCTTTCACCTTTAGAAAAGTTGCAAACTTATTCTTGTTTTTTTTTTAAAGGAATTAGAAACCTAAATATATTTAAATCTATGTTTTGAGAGAAGACAGAAATGTGCATGGTGAGGGAAAATATATTTAGATCATATTATAATAATACAGATTTAAGACAGAGGGGAGAGAGAATAAAATATAGGCTAGTAATGACAGATTCACCTTCCCTGAATTCTCTCTCTTTCCGGAGCAATGAGAAGGCTTTCAGTAGGAAAAGAGTTGAAGATGTCTATGGCAGCACACTAAAAAGCATTATAATCTCATTAAAAAGACTACCTGAGCAATTAGCACAAATTGATATGTGACATCATCAGAACACGATGCAGTGATTAATTACATCCTTACTACAAACCGAGAAGAAATCCTTATATTTATACTTGCTCATAAAAATGCTGCCACTTGAAAAGCAGCCGGAGTTCCCACCCACCCCAGTGCTAACACAGTAGTTCTTGCACATAACACTGAGCAGCATGTAGTTTTCACAGCATGTTCTCTACAAACATATGGAGGAGGGGGCAGAACACTGATAATATTTTATCCAAACCAAAAACTCGATTGAGCCGATTTGGGGTGATCACAAAGAAAATTGAAATAAAGCCAGATTTTGAAGAAGAATCATCCAAATCAAAGATTCATGCAACTTCAATTTGAATGCTAAAAGAGACCTAGACAACGACCAGAATCCTGTTGTGGATTTATGCTGGCATAAGTTTAATGGCAAAAATCAATGCAAGTTTCTATTAATGATTTGTGGACTAGATTCCTTGTGATGTACCAAACTGTGCAACTGGCATGCAACTTGGGATGGGTGTTGCAGTTTAATAACTGGCAATTTGCCACTTTGATTCATGCCTTTACAGTTTACACTGATGTAATCTACAATATAATTTTGGTTGCTTTGTCCTCAAAATCAGATACATTTCCCTTCAAAGTATCCATATTAAACCAACGGTGGAGTAGTGATATGGGTAAGGAGGGTAAACATACCTTTGGTGACTGAAAGTTTTTGTTAAGACTTATTATAGACTGTTTTTTTCAGGATTCCCCCATCTTAGTGTTTTGTTGCTCTGATGTTGAATAAATCACAAATAACTGAGGGGCCTCAAAGGAAGAGTGAAAACAAATAAGTAAACACAAGAAGGCTTTATGAGAAATAGAAAGATTTTAAGTTAAGTCCATTACATAAATATATGAAATCTCAAGAATAGAAAGCAAGATAGAACTATGCATTGGACATAAACTGAAAACAAACAAACAAAAAAGCAGGAAAAGGTTGGTTGCTTTTTTGCCTCTCCTCAACCTAAATGGCTCATAAGGTAGCTTCTCCTATCACAGCTACTATGTTAAGATATTTGTATATAGAGATGGGCACAGAATGAATTTTTAATTTGTTTCATTATTTGTTATTCATTTAATTCCCTAACGAAATGAATAACGAACCCCACTCTGGAAGAAAAACAAAACAAAATGAAAGAGAAATTTGTTTTGTTCCATTTCCTTCCATTTCCCCATATCCATTCCAATGGGGAAAACCCTGCAGTCCCCCCCATACGCCTGATGGGGTGTGGGAAACCGCAGGGTTTTGGCCTCCCCCAGCACCGATCAGCTGGCACGTGGGCTGGGGAGGCAAACTTTTTTAAAAACTCCCACCTTTTTCCCTGTGTGGAGGAGGTTTAAACTTTTTTCCCTCTGCACCAGGCTCACTGTGGCCTTGGGAGCTCCCTCCCAGGGGCCCGTTGGCAGCACCGGTGCCGGGGGGGCATCGGGAGGGTTCCCGATGCAAAAAAGTGCTGAGCAGG
>JAHTLZ010000237.1:56974708-56990780 GCA_023846285.1 Phrynocephalus versicolor
ATGTATGTATGTATGTATGTATGTATGTATGTATGTATGTATGTATGCATGCATGCATGCATGCATGCATGCATGCATGCATGTTATACCACACCATCTAGTGCACTAGGCACTACTGTGGTGGTTTCCAGCAATAAAATAAACATGCAAAGAAAAGCCAAATCCTACCCAAAGCAAAAATATAAAATAAAGATATTTAACAAACTGGGAGTTGGGTCATGGCTACTGGACTTCTTTTTTGAGAGATAGAAATGTTTCGCTGTTCATCCAAACAGCTTCATCAGTCTGAATACAGCTAGTGCAAGTAGTCCTTCTTATAGTCAGCTTGACCTCTTGTCCCCTGGTCTGATTGGCTCATAAGATGAACAATAGCCTGAATAGGCTCATTAGGGAGACAATGGCCTAAGGTGCTGAAACCCATCAAGAATGGGTCATTAGCTGTGACCTTGGTGGTGAAGTCTCTTTGATTTGCCTGGGTACTTTGGAAAGTACAGCCTGATAAGTAGCAGATAGACTATGCTGGAGCCCACCACCTCTGTTGAGGGAGGGATTCTCAATGCTAACATGAATGGCTTCCCTTACTCCTCTCTCAAACCACCTCTCTTCTTTGTCTAATGTGTGTACATCCTCATCTTTGAAAGAGTGCCCTTTCTCCTTCAAATGGAGGTGTACTGCTGATTCTGGTCCTGAGCTGTTACCCCTCCTATGTTGGGCCATTCTTCTGTTTAATGGCTGTTTAGTTTATCCGATGTAGAGGTCTGAACACTCTTCACTGCATTGGACTGCATATACTATATTGCTCCTTTTATGGTTTGGTATCGGATCCTTTGGGTGGACAAGTCTCTGCCTTAGTGTGTTCATGGGTTTGAAATAAACAGGGATGTGGTGTTTGTAACAAAGCAACAGATATAAAAAATCAAGATGGCAGTGACAGACAAGGTAAAGCATACAGAGTATAATCCTCATAATGCAACTAAATGAACAAAAGTTATGAAGGTAGAATATTCTGAAATGCTTCCCTGAGAAACAAAATTATGAATTTTATGACTTGGACTTTCAACACCTGATAGACTGATATCTGTGCAGAAAAAAGTACATTAAAACACCACAAAGCTTCATGGTGGTCAGTGGGCATGTGATGTAAACTCTGTGTACTAACTGATTTATTCCAATGAGTGAGAAATCTGAAAGGAAAAATGTAGGCTCTTTCAGACACGGGTGAGAGACAGGGGAGGGGTATATGGGAATCAAAAATATGAATACTTATTACCTTGATTTAGCTATAATCTTAAATGATGCAGAGAGAGCAGGAGAGGGAGGTCAAATTCTTTGCAGCAGGCACTGTATATTTAATTCTACATTTTAAAGTTTGATTGGAAAAACTGGGTAGCCCAGTTGTATGTTGAACTGTATAATAGGAGGAACTGAAACTACTTCAGTAACTTTGGAAGAAACACTGAGGGACAAATCTTCAAATAACTCGTGTACTGGAGCTTTTTTGGTGTCTTGGGTGAGTACACATACAGAACACTGGGTAAGGAATTATTCCATGAGGTGCAGTGGTTAAACTGTTTTACTACAGCCAAAACTCTGCTCATGACACGGGTTCAATCTCAGATAGCCAGCTTGAGGTTCATGCAGTCTTCGGCCTTTCTGAGGTTGATAAATTGAGTAGTGTGTGTCAATGTGAAGCCTGCATAATTAAGTTGTAAGTTGTGCTTTAAGTGATGTTGGATGTGCTTTTGCTTTGTCCCTCTGCTCACGTTACCCACTTTGAAAAAGCAATTCCTTGCAAAGTTTCTGTGTTTGTAATATCATTGTATAAGTTATTGCTGTAGAACTAAAGAAAATTTCCATCTATAAGATTATAAAAAAGCCACTTCAAAATATTCCCTTTTTATGCATATAGACAGAAAAGTAAACCTTTTTACTTATATAATCATGAAAAGACTTAAAGCAAATACAAGGAAAACCTTTAGAAAAAGTATCTTTCATATTTCAAGACATGCTAATTCTTCTAATCACAATGGATGACATACAAAAATCAGAAGGAGAGGTAAAGAACAGCTTCAAGTCTTCACAACACTCATGTTCAAGATGTGTTTGGGCATAATAAGAATAATTGTGGCAGAAATGTCATGGTTTGTAATAGCCATCTTAACAAGGTGGAAAATGGGAAATGCCCCAAAACTATAGCTGCAATCTTTTGCTCTTTTTTGCTCATAACCACCGTCCTAAACAATTCAGTCCTAAAGCTAAGATGCAGCATGCTTCATTGATCCAAACTACTTTTCATCTGCTACACTGTATACAATAACTTGCTAAGATTCATTGGCCATTTTATATTCAGACAGTCGACAAATTGCATAGCACCATAGGGAAGTGCATACAGATAAAAATCCCACAAACAAAACAATGGGCCTTAATATTCAGCTATCCCCCATGACATTACATGGGGGTGGGTGCGTATTGGCAGTGGCACAATTCTAACAAATCAAAATACAGTGGTAGCTCTACTTAAGAGCAGCTTGACTTAAGAGCAGAAAACAATTGGCATTTTAAATGCTGCCTTACAAATTTTAGATGTGGTCTGCTCTACTTACATTTTTAAAAATTATTTATTTATTTATTAGAAAATTATTATTAATTATTATTATTAAAATTATTTATTTATTTATTTATTTATTTATTTATTTATTTATTTATCCTGTACATAAGAGTTGTTCGACTTAAGAGCATGCATTCAGAATGGATTAAATTCGTAAGTACCACTGTACCAAGAAATTGAGAGAGGGTATACAGAAGGAAAAAAGATGAAATGGTTATGAGCTCATTAACAATAACAGTTTTACGGGGCCACTTATTTTAAAATCCCAGAAAGCCAACAATGAACTATGAAAATACTGAGCTAACAAGCAACATATTTTAAAAATGTTACTGCCTGTTTTATATGGTGAAGTTGCAGGGAGAGTGGAAGCACAAACTTCTCTGCTTTTCTAAGAACAAACACTTTTAGATTCAAATTCTTGGCAAGAATGTTATAATAAACGCAGGTTGAACTTCCTGTATTTATTTGCTGGTATATACATGCTTCTTTAAAAACAGTTGTTCTTGCTTATTTCCTTCAACTTATAATGCTCAAACCCATTTTGATTTTTGTTAAGGCTGTGTTACTGAACAAACACTTCCTGCTCCCTGGTATCATTCTTCTTCCTACTTTTTAAGCAAAAGGATAGCTAACCTGCTCAGAATAAATAAGGCCTGTAGAACATATTTTAAAAATCAAGGTAACGTACATAGGTACTTACAGATGGTTAGCCTTGTTAATATTTGCAGGAGAAATTTTGAAGCTTTAAAGATATAACACATTTTGTCAATTTTAAGGTGCCACAAGACTTTCTGTTGTTTATAAAGGAACTACACAATCTGCCTACTCCTTAGGTAGCCTATTTTATGACCAGTGAAAACATCATCCATAAGACATTGTAGATTGAATTTTCAGAGAGGGTAGCCATGTTAGTCTTTTCAAGAATTTCAGGCAAAAATCAAAGAAAAACAAAAGAAAAGAAAAGAAAACAAAACAACACAAAAGACACAAAACATGTGGTACCTTAAAGACTAACCTTCATATTTTAATGTAACATTTCATGGACTACACATCCACTTCTTCAGACATATAATAGAATGAGGTGTGCAATATAGTATGGGATGGGATATGCATTTCATACCAGATATTCATTGGCTTTAGTATATAGAGTAGGGAAAGGGGAGAGGAGGGGGGAAGAAGAGGAGGGAGAGTTGATTAGGAAAAATGGTGGGGAGATTGGGCCAGGGTCTATAGAGCTGTAAAGGGATAGATAGGAGCAGCTCAAACAAGCAGATGTAACTTTTGAATGGGTTCTTGGATCAGGTTCATATCTGGTATAGTGATTATAGATAGCATGGAGTCACTCTGGGCCACATTTGGAGAAAGTTGAACAAAAACTTTTAAAGATTTAGTATCCTATTTTTAAAACTCTTTTGTTCTCCCCTATGCCTGTATTTTCCTACTATTTATGTATCATTAGTTATCCTTCTGCTTTCTCTAAAGGTAATGATCCCTGCCACTAGCATTTTTTCAAAAATTTAAAAATCTTTATGTTACATAGGAAATATTTTGTAATTGCACAACTTCATGAAAGTTTTCTGGAGCCATTGCCCACACTGCTTGCCTGTAGTTCAGGAAACTAATGAGAGTCATTCCAGCCAATGGGGCTTGCTTCTGGGCAAGATAATAGATTAGGACTTCAAATTTACCACCAAAATAAAGTTCTTAAGGCAAATACAGCAGTACCATTCCACAGGGGATCACTTCGAAGCTACCCCATGGATGCTAGGAATAGTGAATAAGTGAAGCATTTGCATCCTATTTCTCTGGTGTCCATGCATGCTTGAGAGAGGTGGGGGGGGGGGGGAGAGGGAGAGAGACCAGTCTTGCCAAGGGGCCACATTTCTTGCCCTCCAACTTGTAAGGGAAGCTTCCCTGCAACCATGCCCCCCACTGCCAATGTGGGTTCTCCATTTCACCGAAAGCTGCTTCCCTTCAAGAAGTCAGACCAGGAGTGCATTTCCATTAATTCACCTATATATAGCATAGTCCCTGATTCCCACTAGTGACCAGTCCTTGGGAATGTGTATATCTGGGATTTATTTATTTTATTTATTCATTCATTTATTGTTTTTCAGACAGTGGATAAGTGAAATCATTGGTACTGATCTCACAGATATGGTGGTCGTACTGTACACCCAGAGAAGCCATGATGTGAGGTGAGGACAGTCAGGGCTCCCTCCACCATCTACAGTCTAAGCTGGTAATTGCGAGCCAATGGTGCATGCATTTGTTTGTTTGTTTGTTTAATTTGTATAACACCCATCTGGCTGTCAAGGCAGATAATGAGATCTGGAGAATGTTGTTTGGCAGAGTCACAGCTGATGATAGGAAAGTTAAAATTCCTCCCATTCTCAGTTCCAACCAGAAACACCTTGGAGCAAGACAAGGAACCAAGCAGAAAGTCGAAAGAATGTAGTGGTTGTTAAGGGGGAAAGTGCTTCATTTCAGTATTTTGAGTTCAGCTCCTTCTTCCATAGATTTTCTAATTGCCTTTACATGATGCCTTTTTGCTGCTAAAACTCATCTTTCTTGGGGGGAAAATCCTGATTTTTATACAAAAGCTACAAGTATTTTGATACACCTCTAAATAAATATAATTTCTCTTCCTTTTCCTCCTTCTTTATTCCTTGAGGCTTAGGCTTTACTACTTTATTGTTCAACACTTTCTTCATTTCCCACTTGCATTAGTTTTCTATCTGAATTCCACCAGAGCTTAAATCTTTGAGCCTGTGACCATCTAAAATTACAAATGTGAATATCTATATTTTGCCTTTGTTGTAGTTCTTTGAATCTCTTTGATCTTCTTACTTTTTTTTCTTATTCCTTTTTATATCAGGTTTCAAGACTCTCTCTCTGTGGGTGTGGGTAGGTGGGTGGATGAAATTACTTCTGAAAAGCATCTGAATGTTACAAGCCAATGGCCTATGATATTGCACATACTTCCTTCCTTTACAGTTCACTGTGACCTCAACACCTACAAGGAGCTCAAGGCAGCAGTATATGCCATTGCATGAGGCACCCCAGGAAACAAGTATAATCCTCTACTATTTAGTGAGGCCAAACCCCTATAGACATAAAAAGAATTAAAAGTTACAGTCACTCTGCTAAAGAAGTGAAATTACACCTTGCTAACCTATAAAATATTGGTTATATTTTTATTACCAGAAAAAGTAACTGCTTAGAAGCATATCTCTTGAAGCCAAGAACATTAAACCAACGCTGTCATACTTTGGTCATATTATGCAAGCCAACTCACTTGAAAAGGCCATTATGCTAGGATTAAAAAGGTAAAGGGTCCCCCGCCGCACATGCGTGCTAGCAGTGTCTGACTCTAGGGCAACACTCATCTCCATTTCTAAGCTAAAGAGCCTGTGTTGTGCAAATCCATGGTCATGTGGCTGGCATGGCCATACAGATTTCTGTGCACAGAACACTGTTTTATGGTGGTGTCTATTCATCTACTTGTGTTTACATGCTTTCAAACTGCTAGGTTGGCAAGAGTCGGGGTTAACAATGGGAGCTCACTCTGCTATGTGGCACCCACCAGGATTCAAACTGCCGAGCTGCCAACTTTGCAGCTGACATTTTCAGTGTTCTAGTCTGCTGAGCCTCCATGCCCACTTATGCTAGGATTGGTCAATGGTAAAAGAAGAAAGGGGCACCAAAGGACGCACCAGCTTGATGCCATCAGAAGGGATACTGGAATAATGTTGATGGAACAAAAAGAAGCTATAAGAGATATAAAGGCATGGGGAGCATTGATCCACATAGTGACCAAGACTCAGACATGACTGTACAGATAGAAGAAGAGACTGTTGCAGGTTCAGCATTTAACAGAAAATGTCTATAGAGATTTCTTCTAGAAGTTATGCATTCTACATAGCCATGCAATCGGATTTTGGCCCACATTTTGCAGATGTATGTGAGACTATTTTCCATTCTGGAAAATACTTTTCTTTCCTGCTTTATTTGAATCCACCATAACTCTTCTGTGATGGAAAGAATTTTAGTACGGTGACAAGGGAAGGGAAATTGGCATATATATCATGTCACATTAAAATCCATCAAGCTGCAGGAGATGATCCTATTCACCCTTGTCCCAAGCTCAAAGGTATAAGAGATTGGTAATAGTTTCACTTTATGAGGCTATATTGAGGTCAATGTGCTCATATTGTATACTTCATTCCTTGAGATGCCTCAGTTGGAAGTACTTTGTGAATATCGGTTTGTAACCTTCCTATTGCAATGCTGTAATAGTTCAACAAATCCAGTGCTGCCAACAGAAACTTAACTGCCAATTAATGGTCCAAGTCGTCTGCTAATAATACCAGTAGTTAGTTTCTGAGGGACAAGTTGGAATGACAACCAAAACAAGGGACATAGTAATAAATAGCTGTCGATTCTCACTCTATAAGAAGAGAAGATAAGGTGATAATGACAAGGGAAATAATGGCTGCCATTCTGCTTCCTTGGCGCCTCTTCAGAATGGCACTCAATCAAACAATTTAAGGGAGGAGGTGGTGAGAATTTTGCTACAGTGGGTACAATAATTTACATTCAAACTTCACCATTTAAGGACTAGTAGGAAAGAAGTCAGTACTTATTGCTGCCATGTTAATCTTCATCCCAAGGAATCAATCCTATTGCTTACGTTTGTTGCAATCCTCCTTCCACCCTGTGTGAATGAATAGTAAAGTGGTTGTTACTGTATAGTCAGTGGAATAAATAGCAGTCACCAAACAATTTTGTTTGTCAGGACCACCACACATTTGCTGCCTGTTAATTGAATAATAGATATTGCCCTTAGAGAAATAGACTGAACTAAAGCTATTTCTGTTGTTTCAGTTTCATATGGTTCAAATAAATTAAACCCATTATGGCCAAGAAGAAATAAGTTGTGGCAAAACAACAACATTGAAAGCAGTTCTGATGAGATACAACTCACAATCCACTCAGGTCATAGAGAAGAGTCAGCCTGATTCTTTTTATTTAGATATAATAATCATATTATAAATCATTGTAAAAGCTGACTTGAGGATTCTGAGAAATATAGTCCATGAAGTAAACTTTCCAGGTTATGAACTATCCCCTTGCTTAATAGGTGAACATAGCCAGTAGAGTCCCATGAACCCATATTGTTTTCCCCATTTATTTTGAAAAAAGAAAACATTTCTATATTGTCTCTTGTTCCACAAAAATATCCACAAGACAGGTTTGTGTTAAGCCAGGCCTGCCCAAAGTCCGGCCCGGGGGCCAAATCTGGCCCGCCAGGCCATTCTGAGTGGCCCGTGGCTGGCTGGCCCACCCCTCCCTCCCCCTCCTTCACCCCATGTTTTTTTAAAAGAAAGTGGATGGGGCTTGCAGTGGGGTGGCAGAGTTGGGGAGCAACCGGCCCCTGACACATTCTCAGCCACCAAATCTGGCACTCCTTACAAAAAGTTTGGGCACCCCTGTGTTAAGCTATTGTAGTGTATTATAAAATGAACTAAATATGTCAGGATCACAATGTGATATGAAGGCTTCCCAAGATAACAGGGGGGAAAATACCCATTTAAAAGAAACTGATAAGCAAGGAAACAATCTCAAATTTATTAAGCATTCATAACAAAGACGAGCATATCAAAGGCAACACATCTTTCTGTTGCAATCAAATAGACTCATGTAAATAATAAGTAGCAGCAATAACATGCTTTTCAGATTATTTTATATGGAAACAGCAGGTAAAGGTGGAGCTATAAAATACACCTTCTGCAGCTTTTACTTAGAGATAGGTGCAAACAAAACAAAGCAACAGCATTAGGAATAAAGAGATCCAAAATGTTTGGTATGTCTTACAGAATAATCTCAAGGCTCAATAAGAGAAGTATCATTTATTGAAAATGCATATTAAAACCAAAATTGCTACAATACTCTCCCGATTTTACCCAGTTGTGCATTGCCATATTTCTTGCTTATCTCTCCACCAATGATGTGAATACTGTTACGACTACATTCCTGTCTTTACCTTGGATAAGACAAAGAAGAGAGGATTTATCACACAGTTCTCTTGTCAGCCTGTAGATCAGTAGTTCTAGGACAAGTTCCTTTTATACATAAAGACAGTCTTCTAAGTGCTTCAGTGGGTAGAGTCACAACATTCCTTTATTTATGGAATTAAACCATTAAAAGAGTGGAGCTGGGAGGCTGGAATAGGATTTCTTGACAGTGTTGGTGAGACCCCCAAACAGTGCTGAGTTTCAGAAATGCTTTGGAAATTATACGAGGTGATGAAAATTAGGGTGTGGACAAACCGCATGCCTTCAGGTGTGTGGAACGCTCAACAAAGAAGAGCTACCAAATTTAAGGCTTATCAACCTTTGGGAAAAATTCATCAGATTGAGAGCTTTACAGACAATGCAATGTATTCTTCTGTGCCAGGAGATGGCACTCACTGTATTAAATAGTTGCATGTGTTCCAGAGATATGTTATTTAAAATTGTTTCTCAACTCAGTCTTGTAAAAAACACATTGTGAATGAGTCTCTAATCTAAAAAATTAAGACAGTCGTGGGAAAACAAGCCAGAAAAAAGGTGGTAAAAGAAACGAGGAAGGAGACCCAAGGTCTAGCAAAATAGTAATTTCAAGCTCACATAGTATGTAACACTTAAGAACTGTATCTTTAGTGAAGTAAATACTGTTCCTGGGTGTTTTATTAAAATTTCTGGGTCTTTTATTAAACAATAGGGCACATTTCTGGTGAGTAATAGTTCCCATTCCTGGTTATATGGAATGTGCTTGAATTATTTTCTATATTCTCCCAGAAATATATTAAGTGTAGAAAATCAGCACCATAAAAAGTCCTTTCAATATGCACTTCAACTAAAAGTGCAACAATAAAGGGATTCTTGGCCATTATACCTGGCTTCAAACTGATCTTGACCAGAAGGTCTATTTGAACCTAAATAGAAATGACAGACTCATCTGAAAACTGGAAGGGAAGGAATATCCCAACTCAAACATCCCATACATGTAACCACAGCATAATCATCAGGTGTACTAAGTGCTGAAATCATAAGTAGACATGGGCATGGAGCGGTGAAATTGTCGTTTCCGTTTTCGGTTATCGTTTCCATTACATAACGGATACGGTAATGCTAATTATGCCGCTGCAGCTCGAACCCGACCCGAAAAAAGAAAAATTGGGTCGGGTTTTTCGTTGTCATTAATGGCATCACGGCGATCGTGCGATGCCATTGCCAAGCAGCACAGAAAAAAAGTTTTAAAAAGTAAAAAAAACAAAAACAAAAACAAAAAAAAACCCTGACTCCCGGCCAAAAAAGCAGGCGAAAATATGCCTGCCTGAGGACACCTACCAGAGGGGTGGTTTCTGGGGGTGTCCCCGGCCTTCCCCCCTCTCCTGTCCTGGGCTGCTTGCACCAGGCTGGGGGGGGGGTGTCATCCTCGTCGTCTGTCTCGCATGCCATGCAGTGGGGTGGATCCAAAATGGCAACTGCAATTTTTCTTTACAAATAGTGGTCAAAAAACACACCAAATCACCACAGAAACATGTGAAATTTATTTATTTTAAATGCCTGATTTTTAATAGTAGCAGCAGTGGTTTTTTTTTATAGCAATAAAACGTTGCATTGATTTTATTTTATTTTATTTTTATTTTTTTAGACCTGACCATTTGGACTGGGCATGGGATGGGACCATACAATTTTTTTGAACCATTCCACCAATGGCATGGCCAGGTTTTGACTGTCACTTCTGGATGTGCCAGAGGGCATAAAAAGCCAAGGCACCTTCCAGAAGTCACAGTCGGGTCTTGGATGTGGACTAGGGTGGAGGGCTGTGTGGCTGGTTGCTGCTGGCTGATTGGAGGGAGGCTGGAGGCTTTAGATTTAAGTTAGGCAGGCAGGGAGGGAATTGAATTTTGAAAATAATTTCTTTGATTCTCTGCAGCTTTGTCTGCTGAAGGGAATAGCAGTTTATTCTTTCCCCCCCCCCTCTGGCAGTTTGTGAGGATTTTTTTCTGATATTGGGTAAAGGGGGAGGTTCAACTGGGAGGAGGTGTGGATTTAATTTAAAAATATATTACATTGGGACGTCAAATTGCGCTAAATCGCGGTGGAAACGACAAACGACAAACGAAATGACAAAACGACAAATTTTTGAAAAATTTCACGACAAACGGAAACAACCTGAAACGGACCCGTTCCGACAAACAAAAACTCGAAACGTCATTTTTTCTGGTCGCGCCCATGTCTAATCATAAGGATAATGGAAATGTAAAACAATGGATCCAGAAAATCATTTGTTTGCTTTTTTTAAAAAAAAGAATCATATTTTATGTACTAGTAACTCCTGAGTCCATAATGGTGCTGGGCCAAAATTTATTTATTTATTTATTTATTTATTTATTTATTTATTTATTTATTTATTTATTTATTTATTTCATTAATACTTTAACACTTTAAATGTTTTAAATAATTTATTGTCATTGTGTGTATATACACACAAAACACATACAACAAAATTCAGACACCCAAAGACCAGATTCAACACACACACACACACACACACACACACACACAAATCCATGAACACTCTCACACACATTAAAAAGTCACTCAACACACACACATAAAAAATCCATGAACACTACCCCACTCACCAACACACACACCCTAAAAACACAAGCATCTACACAACAGGCTGGGTAATACTGTCGAAGTGCTCACTGCTGGTGATCCTTAAGTTCATTATTAAGTGCAATTATAGCTCTAGGATAAAAACTGTTCAGAAGACGTGTGGTCCGAGTTATTAGTTATTTGTGTTTGTGCAATCCTTGGTTCCTTCTGCAGTTCATATGTTCCATAATCCTAGTCTTGTTCATACAGGTAGTCATCCCAAAATATCCTTTTTGACATGGAACCACAGTTTCATGAAGAACTGTTTGAGAAGTGCAATTAAACAAGTTTTTATATGTTTCAAAACTCCAGCTATGATAAATATTGATTTTTCATTTTCCTTCTGGGACTGACCTTACACTTTGATGCATTCCTTTGAAGCCTTAGTGTTTGCCTTTGAGATCATGGATGATTTCTAGCTTCCCTATCTCAGCTTTGAATTTCTTAAGATAAATTCACCATACCTTCCACCATGCATACAATGTGCGAGGGATGCATGGGGGAGTTGCAGGCTGGTTCCACCCCTGTTCTGGTGGTACAGTTTCACTCCTCATGCTGTTGCCCTTATTGTTTACATGTTACAAAAATGAGGATCAGGGTCTGGAAACCAAACCCTCTGAGAAAAGGCTGAAAGCACTGGGCATGTGTAACAATGAAAAAAGAAGGAAGACGAGTTTCTGCCCCTCTTCATTCAGAGGAGGGACAGAATCTGTTCTCAATCAACCCAGAATGCAAGACATACAATGATTTCAAGTCACAGGAAGCCATATTTCTGTTGAATATCCGGGAAAAAAACTTAGAGCACTCTGGCAATGGCATGAATTACAGGGATAAATTCAATAGGGAAAAATAAAAGTACTGCCCCTGGGCAAAAGAAACCAAACACATAGCTGCTAGATAGGGAATACCTGGCTGGGCAGTACTACAAACAAGAAGGATCTGGAATCATCATCAACCACAAGCTGACTATGAACCAACATTTTGATGTGGCTACAAAAAAAGGCAAGTGCTATTTTACGCTGCATTAATGGACGTATAGTCTTCAAATCTGACAAGGTACTACTTCCCCTCTATACTGTCTAGGCCTCTTCTTGAGTACTGTGTCCAGTTCTGGACACTGCACTATGAGAAGGATGCTGACAAATTAGAAGAATAGAAGTGGGCAACAAGGATCATTAGGGGACTGGAAACCAAGTCTTATGACGAAAGACTAAAAGAACTCGGCATCTTTAGCCTTGAGAAAATGAGAGTGAGGAGAGACATAATACACTTGCAAAACACTTGAAAGCATGCCATATAGAGGAGAGGCAGAATCTGTTGTTGATTAACCCAGAATGCTTGACATGCAATAATGGGCTCAAGTTACAGGAAGCCAAATTAGGTTGAATATCAGGAAAATCTTCCTAACTGTTAGAGCAGTACAGCAGTGGCACTAAATACCTCAAGGGGTAGTACATGTTCGAACACTGGAACCATTCAAGAGAAATGCAGACAACTAACATGGAGATATCCCTTGATTTGGATGCCTGCATTGAGCAGGGGCTTGGACTCAATGGCCTTATAAGGCTCTCTTCCAACTTCATTATTCTATGAAAATGCTGATAGAAGTTTCTAAGGGTACTTATACACAGATTTGAGGAGCAACTCTCCACCTCAGAAGTAGATGATTTTGCATGATTCAGAGTAGGTGGGTGCAAAATAAACAGCACAGTGATCTTGATTGGAGTGAGCAGACATTCTTAGGTGAGTAAGCCTGCTGACTAAGACAAAATCATCCATAGTAGAGATGGGCACAAAACAAAAACAGAGTGTTTCATTTCATTTCATTTCATTTCATTTTGTTAGTAACAAATGTTTAAAGAATTTTCAGAATGAAATGAAACAAATTGAATTGTTAATGCCCCCCCCTGGGTTCTAGAGGCACCAAAATCACAGGATAGCTTCTTTGGTAGCTTCTTATGATAAAGTATGTACTCAAAAACAGTGGTCCCATGCCTCTAGCTGCACGGAAGTTACAGTGTAGCTTCCTCAAGCTTTTCCCTTTAAGCCTTCCAAATTTGGAGAGGTTTGGGGTTCAGGGGGCTGAGTTATTAAACTATGAAAGGGGTCTCCCTTGGAGAAAATCGTTTCTAATTGAGTCTGGAAATGGTTAATGCTCCCCTGTGGTAGGGTTTTAGCTGCTTCCCGAATCAATTAGAAATAATTTTCTCCTAAACAGACACACTTTGGCATTTAATAACTCAGCCCCCTGAATCCTAAACCCCTCAAAATTTGGGAAACTTACAGGAAAGAGCTTGACGTAGCTCCCCCATTTTATTTACCAAACAAAAAAGGGCAGTTCAGGTTGTTTTGTCACAAAATGGTTTCAATTGTTTCATTTCATAATAAAACAATGAAAACATTTCATCTTTTGTTTGATGCCCATCTCTAATCCATAGTATGGACACATGATTTCCAGAGCACACCACACTAGGGATGAGCAATTTACAAAATAATGACCCACTGATTCATCATTTTGTAAGGTTTTGAACTGTTTCAAAACAAAATGAAACAGCAGACAGCATGTCATCCTGAACCAAAATGAAATGATGTTTTTGGTTTGGAAGGAACCGAACCCAGGAGCTTCCAGCTGTTTCCCTGCCCAGTTCTTGCCCGCCACTTCCTCCCAGCTGGTTTTGACAGCTCAAGCTATCAAAAAAATCCCAACTGGGAGGAAGGCAGCTAGAGAGAATGCAGCAGCCAGGCACCAGTAAATTCACTGCCTGACAGGTTGGGATGGGGGGGGGGTTCAGTGCCCAATTCAAAAGCCTATAGTGGCTCCCTACTGAGCCATGACCACCCAGCTGGTTTTGACAGCTGGGGCTCTGCACAGTGGGGTGTCTTTACTCTCTCCATAGCCCAAGCTGTCAAGCAGCTGGATGTTTTGTTGTTCATTTTGTTTTGTAATTAACTTTTTTTCAAAATTATTCATTAATTACCAAACAAAAACAACAAGCAATGAGCAATGAAATGAAATGAAACAAAATGGTATTTTTCCATTTTGTGCCCATCTGTACACCACACTGGTGGGATGAAGGAGACACCCAGGCAACCAAGGTATTAGGAGCTTTGTTTACACACTGAATGTCCACTGTATTTCCTATGTTGATAGTACTATGTGGTTTTCCAAAACTTAGGATGCACCCTTTTGTTTCCATCATTCATCTTCCTTTTCCCAGTACAGAAACATTCAAAAATATACAAATTTCCACAGTAACCCAAGAAATAGTGCAAATCACTTTCAAATCAGCTTGTACTCTAATTTGTACTCCGAATATTTGAATACAAATGAAATGAGATGGTATTCACACATCCCATTGCCGCTGGTATGTATGCACACATGTGGACACACACACACACATACACAGCCACACAAAGATCTGTGCTGGTACATTGATATGATGGTTAAGAGACCCCAAGTTTCAATGTTAACTGGACTGACTCTTCTGCATGTGGTGCTAAGCATTTGATAAATGATATAGCTTACGTTAGTTAATATGTTGCAGATGGTTACCCATAATTCCCTCAAATCACAGTAATTTGTGTTTATGGAATTTCTGGCATGGACAGTCCTATTTGTAGCAATTCATTCTTGAACACTACACTATTGTTTTTAGTTGATGTATGAATGTACAACATTTTAATGATATAATAATAGGATAAATAAGTATTGCATGTGTCTTTTAAATCACAGCCTTGAGCTGAAAACCAATTTGTTCCAAGGAAGTGTTTTAGAAGTCCCAGTGCTCACAGACATTTCAATAAGCTACTAGAGAAATGCTGTCTTCAACAATTGGCTACTTAAAGTAAAGGGTCACTGGGAAAATGATTGAAAATGTCTATAGGACAAAGATTGCTCGAGCATGAAGCCATGGGTCCAGAAATTAAATTAGCACTTCACTGAAAATTCTTTAAGGAGATTATCTATCCATATTGGCCTGCTATGGCTAGTACTTATCCCTTAGTATATATTTTCAGAGAGCTAAACCTAATAGGATGATGTTAGACTGAAATTGACTACCAGTAGTGCGTATACTGGACTGTGAAAGTACATAACCATGTTGTGGTCCTAAATATAGTTGCCATACATTCTCTTTGCAGCCATGGATTGTTTGGCTAAAAATCCCATAATGCCTTTCAACAGGAATGGAGACTTGGATTGTGGGAGTCAGAGTCAAGTCAGATTTAAGTCAACCTGGTGACTCGACTTGGACAAGACTCAAGTTTTGCTGTTAATGACTCAGACTCTACTTGCAACTTGGAACCCACCCCCTCTCCTTTTTTTCTGGGATAAAAACTTGTCTTTAATAGGTACTCTAATTTGGGGTTTGGGACTCTGGATTTGGTATCAAAGACTCAGACTTGGGACTCATGCCAACATAAGTTATAGAATGCCCTCCCAAGTGACACCCGCCTGGCACCAACACTGATGACATTTTGGCGCCAGGTAAAAACCTTCCTGTTTCTGAAGTTTTTTAATTGACATAACATAGATTGTGGGTCCTGGTGGCAATTTAATGTTTTTTGTTTAAATGTTTTTATTGTTTTAATTGTCCATTGCTTTTTTAACGTTTTAACTCTTTTAACTGATCATTTTAATTGTAAGCTGCCCAGAGCCCTTTGGGTAGTGGGCGGCATATAAGTTGTATAAATAAATAAATAAATAAATAAATAAATAAATAAATAAATAAATAAATAAATAAATAAATAA
>JAHTLZ010000237.1:56993374-57013126 GCA_023846285.1 Phrynocephalus versicolor
TTATTTTTATTTTTATTTTTATTTTTATTTTTATTTTTATTTTTATTTTTATTTTTATTTTTATTTTTATTTTTATTTTATTGTGTTCCTATTCATGGTTTTATTGTATGAATTCTTTGCATGTATTAATTGTTGTAAACCACCCAGAGTGACCTCACTGCCAGATGGGCAGTATAAAAATCCAATAAAATAGATAAATAGATAGATAAATAAATAAATAAATAAATAAATAAATAAATAAATAAATAAATTTTGTTGGTGGAAATGACAAAACAGCATTTCATTTTTCATAAGGTGCTCATCCCTAATTGCAGGTAATTAAGGTGAAAGATCCTATCCAATCTGTTGTATGGCATTGCGATATGGATTCAAGGTTTTAATTCAGCTGTTGGGTGTGTGCTCTCAAAGACTTGTGCTCATTTTTTGGAATGCTTAGCTGTGCTTCATCTGCAAGACTATGATTAGAGGCTGGCCTGATTTCTGTAAAATGCAGATCTTAGACTATTGCCTTTCATTGTTGGTTAAAGGTTGTGTATGCTGGTCCATCCTTAGGTTATCTTTATTTCTTCAGAAAAAAATCTGTTTTTATTAGTTCTTGGTTCAAAGGATTTATAGCTAAATAACACTTTGAAGGCCTTTCTATGGATTTTCTTTACACACGAGATAATCACACCGTAAAGCCCATCTTAGAAAAACGAATCAAAGACATGGATTTGCAGTATTCTCTATCAAATGTCCACAGATCTTGTTCGCCAACATATTTTGGCTTAAATTTCGACTTTCCTAAGCATGCATGGTATTTGGATAAACTCATTGACCCCAAATACCAGCATACTTTCTCCAGGGCAAGATTCAACTGTTCCCCTTCAACAGTATTTGAAGCTTGCCATTGCAGCATCACTTATGAAGATTGGGGTGTGTGCCTGTATGGCTGAATTAGTCAAGTCTTCGGTTTGTGTTTTGTTTGAAGGAAGCCTCCACAGAGAAGAGACTTCTCTGTCCTGTTATGAGGAAATGCCCTGGAAGAGTATTTACATGCTATCTAGAGTTGGCAAGTATAGACCAAAAACAAACAAACAAACAAACATCCGCAGCTTTCTTTAGGGAAGTCGAGTAGATCTGAGACGGATATGCTTGAATTTGGAGGTGAAGCTCTGAGCACAGAAGAGCAGTGGCAGGATGGCAGTGCTTCTTTCTGCTCAGCCCATAAGGAATGGGGAGGGGAAGGAGGTGAGCTGCCCCCAGCCATCCTGCCTGCTCACTCACTGCATGAAAAAAAAATGCCTCCAGGGATGTCGAACGAGCCAAGCTAAGAGGGTGAGGCCAGACAAGGGACTCCCTGCCAGAGCTGAAAAGTGGGACCTCTCCAAGCCACCACTGCTGCCACCCTCCATATGGCCTCTTGCTGCCATCACTGCTGTCACAAACCCCCTCCAAAGTGCTTTGGAAGGTGATAGCAACAGTGGTCTTGAGAGGCTCTGTAGAGGGGACCTCAGCCAGCCCTGCCACCTCCTCCATCTTCTCTGCCTGATCTTCCTCCCCATCCTTAAGCCTCTTCCAGAGCTTCTCCATTCAACAGTCCACCTCCAGAAAGCTCTGTTTCTCAGAAGCATCTTGGTGCCACTTGTATGTAGTGCTTGGTCACATCCCTCACCAGCTGCAGTTCTTTCCACCAGAGTGTGGAGTCCCTCTGGGTACAGATCCCTGGGCATGCAATACCTCCCCCTGACCAACCCACAGCTGCAGCCCCTCGTGCCCTTGGCAGAGTAGTGGCCAAGTAGGACAAGCTGGGATTCCAGAGACCCAGGTTCCAATCCCTGCTCAATCCAGCAGGGAGTGAACCTGAAACAAATGCTCCTGAAAGTGTCTTGGCTTCCCTTGAACCCCTAGTTATGGTGCCAAGTCAGCCAGTCCCGAATTGACTCAGGCACAGCAAACAACCAGAGGATGCTTGGAGGCTTGCACAGGCTACAGCACCAAAAGTGCCACAAGCCACTACCCAAGCCACTACCCAGATCCAGGAGATGGAGGATGCCTTATTGAGGAGAAAGCCAGAAGGAAAAGAGGGTGTATCTGTCACTCACAGACACACAGTCCGCTTGAGCCCAGCTGGAACAGCATTCCTACCCCGCACCCAGAGACTCAAACAGAACAAGTAAATAGCTCCCTTAATTATGAACCAAGGAGCCCACTCTGCAGTGGCACCCAAAAAGTGAGCCGCCCCCATGCACATTTCCTGGGCCAAGGAACAGACAGGAGGCTTGGGTTTCTGCTGCAAACTGGCCTATGCCTTCTGAGTAGAACCAGGCAACAGGCAATGGAGGGAATGGGCCAGTCCTGGACTCAGGCTGCTCCCATAGTGGCTACTTTGCAGGGTGTCCTCTGGACCTGCCTCTCAGAAAGTGCCCTGGCTGGTGATCCCTCCACCTCTTAGGGGGAAGGCAGCAGACCACAGGTCTTACAGGTCAGCAGGCTCTACAGCCCCTAAAGCCATGGCTGCCCCCAGCAGAACGAAGGGCCAGCCCTGAGGCTGCCCCATCCAGACCCTACCCACAGGATGACGGTGGCCGGAGAGCAGCAGCTGCCTCTCACTCTAAGTCCCATTCCATCCATGGAAAGCACACTGGGGAAGAAAAGGAGAGGGGGTGAGCATGCAGCCTTGGGATTGGCTGTTAGGGAAATAACTGGCCAATAGGGATAGAGGGCTCCAGGTCACATCATCAGTTGCTGCAAAGTAGGTGGCTAAAACAAAGCACATGGCAGAAAGTTTAGCTCTGGAAGCTGCTTTGAATAGTGACAGAGTTTGTGAGATGCACAGAGGGGGTGGTGACGGCAGCGGCAGCAGCAGTGAGAGTCTTCATGAGGAGGCTGCTTTGGAGATGGAGGTGATGACTAGAGATGGGCACGAAATGGAATTATTCCGTTTCGTTTCATGTTTCATTTCATATAGGGAGGGGGGTTCATTTTGTATGAAACTAATCTTTTTTTAAAAAAAATATTATTTTTTTTGTTTTTTGTTTCCCCCCCAACATGCCCGCCCGTTTTTTTTTTAAATGTCTTGGAGCCTCAGTGTTGCTGTTAATCTGGTTCCTTCAAAAAAAGAAAAAAAAACCCACAAAAGCAGCTATGGATCACCTTGGGATGCATTTTGTAGTTACCTACAAAACACTTTTTAGCCCACAATAGACTAATACTGCACTGGTGCGAAACAGAAGTTTTGGTTTTGCAAAGTCTTCTTTCAGACACTTTTGCTAACAACTCTCACTTTTTTGGTTGCTATTTTGGATAATACACACCGATACACATAGGTACTAGTGGAAATACAGTGGTACCTCGGATAATGATGGTAAATCATTCTCCGAAGTTACTTGTTATCTGAAGAAATTGTTATCTGAAGCATGGTTTCCCATTGAAATGTATGGGAAACCATTTTAATCCTTTCCGGAGGTCCGGAAAAAAAGGCAGAAAAAAGCCTTTTCCCCAGAACTCTTTAAAGTGCACTTTCAAAGTGCACTCCTCCCCCTCCTCGCCCACCCCTGCTACCGGTGCTTCCTTCCCCCAACCCCCCGACACCCACCTTTCCTCCTCCTCCTCCTCCTCCTCCTCCACCGCTGCTGCCACTGGGCTTTCGAGTAGTGGTGGGTGAATCCCCCCCACCCCTGACACCCACCTCTCTTCCTCCTCCTCCTCCTCCTCCTCTGCTGCCGCCGCAACCGCCGGGCATTCGCACAGTGGTGGGTGCATTCCCCCCACCCCGGCATCCCCTTTCCTCCTCCTCCTCCTCCTCCTTTGCCGCCACCACCACCGGGCTTTCGAGCGGTGGCAGGTGAATCCCCCATCCCCCGTCACCCACCTCTCCTCCTCCTCCTCCTCTGTCAGTGCTGGGCATTCGCACGGCGGCCTGGCACTTCTCCCCCACCCCCAGCACCCACCTTTCCTCCTCCTCCTCCTCCTCCTCCTCTGCTGCCACCACAGGGCTTTCCTCCCCCCCCCACCCCACCTCTGTATGTTGCCTCCCTCCCCGTAAGTCAGTTATGGAGAAATGTCGAGGGAGGCCGGGGCTGTGGGCTGTGCGGGGGGGGGGAATTACAAATCGTTATCCAAATTATTCGTTATCCGGGGCAGTCGTTATCTGAGGTATTACTGTACCCACCTTTGTTGGTGCTAAGAAATAGCTTGTTCTTCCTTTTAGAATCCTTTTTCTTTTCCTGTATTATTTCTCCCCTGGCAACAGCAATATCATTTGTCCTTGCTCTCCTCTCTTCTTTGTTTCTTTCTTGTTTTCTCCATCTCCACTTTCAGAGTCTGAAGATGTTGCAGAGGGAAGCATCATATGGAGATTCCCAAAGGCCCTCTGAAGAAGATTACAGAGATGTCTGCAGCTATTCTCTCCTGGATAGGAAATGGTAAGGAGATCTGCCACCTATTGAGTGAAGATGGTATTGCAGGGTACAGACTAATTTTAACTTACTTAAAAGTAACTGATTTAAAAAAGCAAACAGACCAAATCATTCAGAGATATATCCCCAATGTCTCCTTAGAATGCATGTCAAGTTTCAGCCATCTAGGGGCTGTGGGAAAGACAGACCTGTATGGGTGTGCCAGTTATTCAGGTTGTTGTTACTGAATAAGCATATGGATTTTTGCAGATACTGTGTAGGACAACTAGAAGTCAAAAATCATGATCTGGAAAAACAAACAAACAACAAATACCCTGCTGCTTAAAGCATCACAGCTGCCTTGAGCTAATGCTCAGAATCAAAGAAAACCTAATGGGAATGTAACATTTAATCTCTTTTCAAAATGACAGCAAACAAACAAATATGTTTCAAAGTACTTCTTTTGGAGGGGGAAATCATACACCCCATTTGACACACTAGGAGATTTGTTGAAAAACCAGATGGAACATTTTAGACAGACAACTATTTTTTCACTATAATTATACACGGAACTAGATACACTATGGGTGTACTAAACACTTCAGTGAGGAAGAAAGCACATCAAATTTAAAGTCCCTGCAGCATTTGAGTGTTCAGATGCACGAAACGTGTTACTGACTATGCTCTAAAACAGGCTTCATTTTATTTCTTTGACTTGTCTAAAACAGACAATTACACTAGGACTTTTAACTCTCAATAAAAGCATTTAGTAGGCAGATTTCAGTTAGGAACTGGCCCACAATCCCAAACTAATTTATGTGGAAATAAGTACAATTGATTTCAGTGGCACTTCCTTGTTAGAGTGTTGAGAATTGCAGCCTAAATCTGCTTAAATCCCAACAATCTGGTCTTCACTACGTTATGCATCAGCCTGGAATTGCATTGACACCCAATGTTGTCTACAAGCACATCTAACAATACAGCATTATTGCAATAACTTAGGTACTTCCAGCTGAATATACCGTATTTAGAATGATGCTCTCAGATATATGTAAATGTGTGTGTGTGTGTGTGTGTGTGTGTGTGTGTGTGTGTGTGTGTGTGTGTGTGTGTGTGTGAAGTTAAAATGTTCTGGTTAGTACTGTTGCTAGATATTATTGTTATATGAAGTGCCATCAAATAATTTCTTATGAATGGCAACCCTATCAACTAAGATAACCTCCAAAAACTCCTATCATTAACTGACCCACTCAGGCTTTTCAAGCTCATGTTTGTGGTTTCCTTATTAAGTCAATCCATTTTGTATTATCTGTTTTCTGTACACACATTAATGGCTTCCCTGACTCTTCTTTTGAACCAGATGATACCAAATTGCAGATGATACCAAATTGGGAAGGGTTGCTAATTCCCCAGAGGATAGGATGAAAATCCAAAATGACCTTTACAGATTAGAGTGCTGGGCCAAAGCTAACAGAATGGGTTTCAACAGAGAGAAATGTAAGGTGCCACATCTAGGTAAAAAAAATGAATCGTACAGATGTAGGATGGGAGACACCTGACTGGAGAATAGTATATACGAAAGGAGTCTGGGTGGACCACAAATTGAACACGAGTCAGCAATGTGACGTTGTGGCCAAGAAAGACAGTGTGATTCTTGGTTGCATCAACAGAAGCATAATGTCTAGATCAAAGGAAGTGTTACTACCGCTCTATTCTACTCGGGTCAGACGCCACATGGAGTACTGTGTTCAATTCTGTGCACCTCAATTTTAAAAAGATGTTGACAACCTTGAATGAGTCCAGAGGAGAGTGACCAGGATGCCTTATGATGAGTAGTGTAGCGATCTGGAAATGCTTAGCCTTACAAAAAGAAGGCTGAGATTAAGGCAATTACTTCATGTCCCTCTCATCCCTCTTTGCTGTCCTGCTTGGGACTGGTACGAAAAAAGGTTACTTCACGTTCATAGCATGACAGCAGAATCTCGTCCCAACCATGCCTCTGAACCGGGAACAGAGCAAACTGTACCTGCCCCTGGGCTGGGGAATTCTGTTGTCACGCTTTGTTCCCGGTTCCTGTACCAAGACAAGGGACATGAAGTAACAGCAATGGCTGTTTCCCCCCTTTCACTCTAGGAATACTCCGACAACCAAGAAAGCCAACTGGAACTCCTGTGTCAGGCCAGGCTCCGCTGCTCGCCTGTCCCTGCAGGAGAAGGCAGCTCTTGAAGGGACAGGTAGAGAGCCACTGTCCAGCATAGGTCCATACTCCTTGGGTCTCGGAGGCAAGGCTGAGCTGTCCTTGCCTGCTCGCCTGCCAGCCCGCAGAATGCCGAGTTCAAGGCGGGGGTGGCTTGCCCACCACCCACCGCCCACGCCGCTGCCTCCACCACTCGCCCGTGGCAAGTGCTGAGGGCTTGCCCAACTTCTAAAGGAGGCTTGGAAAATTAGAATTTTGGATTATCACCATCTGCCAGCCAGCATGGGACCTGAAGGCTGTAATCCAAAAATAGAATTTTCTGAGGTCTGATCCAAATCAGGGGGTTGGGGTCCTTAAAATGTTTGTTTTTGTCTTCTCCCATTGCAATGTATTTTTCTTTTCCCTTTAAGGGTGACAAAATGGATGTTGCCACCACAAAATGGAGGCAAGCCATGTGATGGGATCATGTTCACCCAATAGCATACCCAAGATGTAGACTGGGCAGGTCTGGTAGCCACAGAGGGCATAAAAAGCTCTGGCAGCCCCCATCCTCCTTGCATTCTCCGGTGGGAGTTAGGGTGGGATTGCTGTCTCTGCAACTCTAGCTTCAGTCCTGCAGCCTCCCTGTATGTGTGCGTGCGTACCTCTCAGTGAGTACCCTCCCCTGCCCCACAGTTCAGTGACTCTGTGCCTGCCTTGCACCCTGGGCAATGCCCGCCGCTGCCTTTGCAGCCTCCCTGCGTACCTGGTCTATACTGTGTCTCTGCCAGCATCAATTTTTTTTGTGTTTTCCTCTGGTCTGGGGCGTTGGGGGACGCCCACGCACGGAAATGCTTTAAAAATCACGCAAAAAGCTGGTAGAAACAAAAAATGGAAAAACAAAAAACAAAAATGAAATTCAGAAACGAACCGAAACGGACCTCTCAACGAAAAATGAAAAACCGAAATGCCCTTTTTTTACTCGTGCCCATCGCTACTTAAAAATAGAGCTATAAAACAATTCAATTAAAATACAGTTAATACAGGTGAAATCCAGTTAAAATGTTTTATAAAACACATTTTAAACATCCATTAACATAATCTGTTAGATGGCAAACACCTCATCCTGCCCGGATTTTTGGGGGGGAGAGGGAGCAAAGTAAAAGCCATAATAAAAATGTGCCCCCTCTCAGATGGTTGCTAGAAGGGGTGGGGGAGAGAAGAAGGACAAAACAAAACAACATCACTAGCTGAGGAAGCCCTCTGCAAATAAATAGGTCTTCAGGGCCTTCTGAAAGGAGAGTAGGGAGGGAGCCTGCCATATCTCTGCAGGCAGGTGGTTCCACATTTCAGCCACCACCACTGAAAAGGCATAACATGTTGTTGTTGTTTTTTTGGCCTGCCTCGAGATGGCCACCTGTAGCATGAAGGACTGGGAGGATCATGTAGACCAGGATGGATTGCTTGGGGGGGGGACACACTCCACCAGATACTGAGGTCCCAGGCTATGTGGGGCTTTATATTTACTGTCCTTTGAAGAGTAAAGGTTTTTAAAATAAAACTAAAATCAAAACAAAAGAACTCCCCTCCCCCCCAAAAAAAAGTGGAACAGAAAGAGCAGGAGACACCTAGAAAACCATCAGTGTCAGTGGTCAGTTCAGTTAGAACTAACAGAGTTCAGAAGAATGAAAATAGAAAGAAGGCTATTCACCTTGACATTAAAGGAGCCTTGGTTACCTCCTGCAAGAGTTGTTCGAAAGAGTAAAAGCCATGGGTGAGTTGGAGATAATAAAAGAATTATAGATATGATACCTAGCTTGCAATCTGTGTGATCAAAATTCCAAGAACATTTAGCAATAGTAAGTGAAAAATATGACCCCACCTCCAGTTTTGTCAGAATGGCATGCTTTTCTTCCAAGCAAGCCTTCTGGTGAAGACTTCTGGAGTTCAGAAAGATTCCTAGAATGGCTCCAGGTTTCATCTCTGAAATGAACTGCTAAAAGTGGGTTCTGCCAATAGAATGGGCTTGTATTTGGTATTCGCTCTCTACAGTCAGTACAGAGTTTGACTTAGGACTTCACTGGAGGTTTGCATAGAAATATACTCAGTAAAACCTCAGAGCAAACCATGCACTTCCAATGGAATGACTGCCTTATACAACCATTTTATCGGTGCCTACTGCCATGCAATTAAAGCTGAACTAAATATTGAAGAACCCATTAGATTTTTACCATGGCTGAATAAAAGAAATGCAAATGGGTTTGGAAATTTTGGCATTATTTGTAAACAAAGGAAGGTTAACAGTTTCAGATCTTGATTGGGATGTATTTGGCAGAAGGGGGAGGCATTCCTGAAGCCACATAGTATATGCAAACCCAAATATAGAAGAAGAAATAAAGTGGTCCTGAAATAGAAGGAAATACAGAATAAAATGCCAGGATTTTCATTTGGCTTCATGATAGTGGCATGGATCTGTGAAAATTTGGACATCTCTGGACTAGAGATGTGATACAACAAAGATATTAAAGACAATTGACAGGGCATATTGTACATTAGACAGAGGACACCACTTCTGAGAAAGACAAATTACACTGTGTTTGAAAAGGACAAGAGACTGGTTTTTAGCCCATAGCCTGTTTGTTTGGATTGCAGCATCCATTGTTGGACTGCAACATTTCAAGACTTGGATGACCTAAATAAATAAATAAATACCTCACCATGAAATGTTTCACACTCACCCCTCCCCATTGCCCATGCTTTGAGACAACCATGCTCTCTGCAGGCGAAGGTTCTTCTGCTATACTCCCCCCCCCTTTAAATACTGTCACGGTTGATCAGAGATAATAAAAAAGTATTTACTGCATTATATGCTCTCCATTAAGATAGAACTTTTCTATTTGAAAAGTATTGAGCATCACTGAGCTCAGTGGCAATTCAAGGGTCTACTTTCAAAAAAAGCCATTTTTGCTATCTGGTAGGGAAAGTGTGTTCCTTGTTGCCTGCTTTTCACGTAACACTTGCACACAGGTTCTGCATTTTACTTTGACAATTGCTTTTTTAAGACCAAAACCAAAGAACTTCTACACACACACACACACACACACACACAGAGAGAGAGAGAGAGACGTGCTCACACACACATGCACACACACACACACACACACACACACACACACACACACACACACACGCACACACACGCACACACACACACACACACACACACCATCCCAAAGCAAAGCTAATAAATGTGAAATCCTCTCAGTACACTCGAGGTATCAAGGTAAGGCGGATACGTTTGAAAAATTGCTCTAATACATCAGAAAATATAAAAATCAATAAGCTATAACAGCTAAAAAGCGTCTTCAATTTTGTCCCTTTATTGTTGAGTGTAGGTGGCTCAGGCCTTGCCAAATGGCCCAAGGTTGCAAAAAGCTATTATACTTCTAGATGTGCATTGTGGTCAGAAATATACGTGAGGCTGTGAATGCACACTTGAAAAACAAAGAGCGAACCAGATTTTTGCTCATTTCATTGAAAGCACAGGAGGCTTCTCAAAAAGAATGGCACAGCTCAAATGAAATTAGAAGAGCATGTCCTTGATCCCCCCCTTTTTCCTGCCATTATCTATATTTCTGCTTCCCAGCCCATTCCAAAGAAAGCAAAAAGGGAACACCTCAATAAGTCACCCGGAATTCTTTACCTTGCCCCCATAATAACCAGATTCTGCAGTAATTTGCAGCATATTTAAGGCATATTAAGCTGGAAGACATGGTTAGATTAGACCGTGTTTGATGTATTTGGTTTACACCTGTCTGTCTTGATTAAATACTCAGAACGGCTAACATTCTACATAAAAATATGCCATTAAAATGCCAAATCACAGATATCTGAGAAGTGCAAGTTGCAAATGTCTAAAACAGAGGAGTCCAGGTTAGTCGTTATGGACTACAACTCCTAGAATTCCTAAAGCAATTATTTGGCAAGTTGTAGTTCAGAAATACAAATTTGTACACCTCATGTCTAAAAGAATAGATTACAAGTGTGTGATGAGATGCCAGATACAGCTGCACCCCTGGAAGCTGCTGCATTAAAGGTCCTTGTCAGCATGTAAACAGGAGACTGTGAACAGGATGAGTAAATCTGAGCATTCTGCATTGCAGGAAGAGTTTGGTGTTTTTGTTTTTGTTTTGAATTTTGTGTGCATGCTTTTGTTTTTGTGTGTGTGACTGCTGTTGTGTGTTCTGCTCCCCCTCATGATGTTGGGGGGGGTGGCTATTACTGAGAGGCAGTGAGTAATAGACTTGGTCAGGGACAGAGCTAGCAATTTTTGGATGAATAAATGCACTTAGGGTTTGCAGGCTTGTGAGCAAAACTTATGCACATGGTTAGTAAACAGGAAGAAGGGGACAAAGGGCATGGGCAGGAAAGGTGTGGCTGTGCTGACCTCTGTGCCATTTTAAAGCACAGTAGGGCTTATATCATGTGAAACAACAAAAGCTGCTTTTTACATTCAATCTGATTTGAAGCGGTTGTGTAGTTCTGACCCTGGTTGTTCCACTAGAACAGAATGTACAATATTGTGAGCTTTCCCATGTTTCACTTCATCAAACAAGGTGAAGTGTTTCATCGTCAAGCAAGGTGAAGAACAGAGTCCCCTTGAAGAACAATGGTGGGCTGTTTCTAGGGAGGATGAAGCAAACCAAACACAGAAGGCATGGCCTTGGAAGCATGTGAAGCACAGAATCAGGACAATCAGGAAGTGTGTGGTGTCTTTAGGGCTACATCTTCAGTAGAACACCTTTGTTCTGAACAGTGGTTCCGTGGTTCTGGGACAGGACAGATGTCACCGGATTCTAGGAAGCTCGGTCAGGAACAGCAATTGCTGGTCTCAGTGAACAGCAGAGATAGCATTGAAGAGTCTATGCGTGGAATTATTCTCATCGTTTCTGAAGAGGACATGGCAAGTGGCTGCCTGCTGAGGAAGCTTGTAAGGCTTGGCTCAGGCTGTGTTTTTCCCCCTCCGATATGAAAATCCAAGAAATGAGAGACAAGTTGCCCATACTCATCAAGCCTACTGACCATTGTGTTTTCCATCTGATCCATATGGGACAAAATGATGTGGCCAGGCACAGCATTCAACAGATTGTGTCTCTGAGGTTCTGGGTAGGAAAGTGAAGGACCTTAGGGCACAGGTGTTTTCTTCAAGAAAAAAGTACAATATTAAAGGGGTCTTAGCAGGCAACAAATGAAACATGTCACAATATGATATGGTAGAAAAAAATCACATCCAATTATAATCCGCCTCAACAGATTAATAGTTTTCATATATGGAGATGGAATAGCATTAATCTGTTTTGCTTTAATCAAGCATCATAGTTCAATTCTGGGCATTCCCAGTTTAAGGAGGATTTTGACAGGTAAAAATGTGTCCAGAGGAATGTCATCATCAAGCTAAAGGGGATGAATGATTGATGAGGAATGCTAGAAGGAGGGAGGTATGCTTAGTCTGAACTGAGAAGTAATGTGATAATCACCTTTAGAGATGGGCACAAATTATTATTCATTTTTATTTGTGTTTCATCAGGTTTGACAAATCATGAATAATGATTTTTATGATGAATCAGCGAGTTGACTCATCTATTCAGTTTTTCCTTTAAAGCCCTATAAAATACCCCCAAGCACCTAGAGAAGCCAGCATTTCAGAGACACTTCCCTCAAGTCTCCTCTACAATCCTTGCACCCCCAAAGAGCCCCCCTTGGGAAGTGCCCCAAGGCACCAAGAGGCTCCATAATCACAGACAAACTTCTCTCAACTCTTCTCTATAATCCTTCCAAGTTTGGTGGAAAATGGGTTTCAGATTCTGAGCTATAGATCCCAGGATAGTGCCCTTTGGAAAATGGCATGGGAAAACCCAATCTTCACCCAGTTTGGAAAGCTCGTAGAAAAGAATCAAAGCTTCTCTGTAAATTTGGTGCCTCTAGGTACTTAGGGGAACATTCCTGGGGAATCTCTTTGTGGGAATATAATTAGCACATCTAAAACCCAATCTTCAGCAAATTAGAAGGATTGTAGAGAAGAGTCATTGGAAGCTCCAGGTGTCTCTAAGTGCCAGATCAAAAATCACAAAAAATTAAAAATAAAATAAAAATCATTGATTCATTTTCTTTGAGGATATTGATTTGAATGAATACAAACTATCAATTTATGATGAATTTGCAATTCCATTTTAATTTCTGTATATCTCTAGTAATCTTGTTTGAATGCCTGACATGTGGAAGATAGACCAAGATTATTTATGCAGAGGATGGACTCTAGCAGATGGGTTCAAGTTACATGAAGAGATTTTTATTAAACATTAGGAGGGAAATTGGCAGCAAGTGTGGTTCATCAGTAAAATTAAATACTTGGGAAGGTAGTGTTTAAACCAAAGTGAGATGCCAGGTATGCTTTGGCTGAATTTTGCACACAAATCTTATGCATCTTCAGATCCTATACACTCAGAAGTTCTCCTGCACGATCTTCTGCATGAAGGTGTTTTATCCATGATGGATCACTGGGGCCCTAGAAGTCTACATAGAATTACTGAAACTGGCAAGATTCTTTTGGAAGTCAAAACATATTTTAAGAAAACCCATCATGATGGTGGGGTGAATATAGTCTATGATTACCTGATGTGTTAACAAGCAGAACTCATTTATCACTTTCACTTAGAAGGAAAATGAGCTGATAGAATTAGAGCATCATCTTACAAATCCTCAGCTTCAAATAGGTGGTAGTTTATCAACAGAAAGGCTCAACTGGCAGCAGCTGTTCCCAAATTCACAGAAAGGTTCCAAACAATCTACAGCACCTGAGGGAACATTTTAAGTGCAACAGGAACCCCAGAAGAATAATGATTGGTACATCTTCCAGAAAGGACAACCAGCCAGTGACAGTGATCAAATGAAATAAGATGCTCTTCTTTTGTTAAGTAGGCTTTAAATTGTGATCTGTTTGGTTAGGAAAGCTGAAGATGGCTAAATTTTTTGCCAGTTCCCCATGAATTGCAACTGGTGTGATCTTCAGTAAGCACTTACATTCTATTTCTCAGCCAGATGATTGTTTCTATTAGTATTAGTTATGCAACATCGAGTCTGAACTGACTTATAATTATTGTAATATATTAGAACTCTAGACAGTCGAAAGGGACCCTATGGGTCAAGTCCAACCTCATAGTGAAGAGCTGAACTCCCAAACTCTGGCTCCTCAGCTTGACACTTAAACTGCTAATGGGGGCTTTCAAGGTTAGTGAAATATTTAAGGAGTTGACGCGAGCACAGAATGTGTCATATATTTTGAAAGATTCAGCCAAATATACTACTCAAAGTGCAATACAGCCTTTTTTTTGGGGGGGGGGGGAATAATCTAGCTGCCTGCCACAAGAAATCCTAGAGAAGTACAATCTTAAATATTTAGTTAGCAACATTGACCTTGAAGTTGTTGTGAATAGAGGTGGTCACAAAGTGCATTTCAGTGGTTTCACCGGTTTTGGCACCACACTCACATGGGTGTTATGTGGGCACTGTACCACATAGCAGTGGCATAACTCCTGTGCAAGTGCGGCACTGAACATGGGCCAAACCATCAAACTTCAGTTTGCGCCCACCTCTAATTGTGCATTTACAGCTTCCAAATCGTATACAGCAGTCAAATAGAAGCTCAAAGGATCATAGGATACAGAAAGCTGCCTTCTCTTGAGTCAGTTTATCTAGTGCAGTATGGTGAAATCTGACTGGCAATATTTCTCCAGTGTTTCAACAAGGATATTTTTCTTGCCTTTCTGGGAGATCCACAGTCTTCCATAGTGGTCTCCCATCCAAGTACTAAGCAGGGCTAATTGAGGTTTGTAAACTGGATGACACCAAATACATTCAGGGAGTCATGGTAGAAGATAAAACCATTTCAAGTAATGATTACAAATAATCAGAGCACATGGGAATATTCTTTATCTTTCCAATGTCTCTCTCTCTCTCTCTGTTTTTGTGGCTTTTGGTCCTGGATTCATCCTATTTTAGGTATATTTTTAAAAAACCAAGATGTGCATACGTTGAAGATAATAAGCCACAAATGGAGGAACCAACAGAATAACGGCTTGATCATTCTCTTCACATCCCAGATAAAATCAGCTCAGAAGTGACCACTGATATGTGGCTTGCCTCCTCCATTGCAAGTTAAATTGCTCTGAGCCATAAATAAAAAAACTATTTTGTTTAGTTGTGAACTTCAGTGTCAGTTGGAGATCAGGTTTAGATGAGGGGCCAAGTAATGCCCACAAATGGGATTAGGCTATTCAGCTGAAAAAGAAGAAAACGACTAAGCAATGCAATATTGACCCAGTCTTTTTCTCAAATCTTCATGCAGCTTACTGTGGGTATGTGTGGAGGGGGGAACTACATCATGACAAGATTTATAAAAGTAGATCGTAGCTTGCAGCCAAGCAATGGTTCATTCCCGGAACTGGATTTAGAGGAATATGATTTCTGTCAGCAAATGAGTACAGAAAATGAAAATAAAGCTATATAATATATTCATTTCCTGCAAGGCATCCCAGTAAAAAGCCACAGTCTTAAATTATTGTCATCATTGTGCTATGGTTAAAAGAAAGAAGGCTTTATGTATTCTCATTTCAAAAACTAAAATAAGCACACCAACTTTCCTGCCTTTCTAAAAACTAGTCTCTCCCTCCCATGGGCAGAAACTTACCTCTGTCCAATTTAAAAGGCTATGATTGTTTGATATATTTGATTGTGCCTTTTACTGGTCTGGTGATGTATAGAAATGTATTATCCTCCTTTCAGATTATCTTTTCTGCAGGTTTGTTATGCTAAGAGCATGGAATAATGATGACCTCCTAGGCGAGTAAGGAAATCTCTGGGCAAAGGGTGGAAAACGCAAAGTTGTTGCAAACACCTGGCAGCCTTCCGTTTGCTTCCAGGAGGGAACATGTTCCAAGACACACCACAGCAAACAATGACACCTCTCACAGAAGTGATATGCAACTATTTAAATGGACCTGACTGCAAGTGGCTCATGACATACAAATCTGGGATCAGGCTGGCAGGTGCCATGATCCAAGCTTAACCAGCTCTTTATCTTTCTCCCTACAGGGTCCATGAGGTTGAGTGGAGCAAAGAACTTTTCACTCTGGCAATTTGCCCAGCTTCTCCCAAAGGCCAGTACAGCTTCCCTCTCATCCCGCAGAGTGAAGTGATTGGCTTCTTTCCTGTCTAGTCAGCCTGGTGATAGTTGGCCTGGTGTGACAGGGCTATCTGAAGGGACATGGGAATAGAAATGTCCACCTCAGTCCATCTAAGGAAGGGATCTCCAAACTTCAGCCCTCCTGATGTTTTGGACCACAACTCCCAGAATTCCAAGCCTTTATTTCCAATGGCAAAGGACTGTGGGAATTGTGGTCCAAAACATCTGGAGAGCCGAAGTTTGGACATGCCTGATCTAAGGTATATGTAATTGTAGCTGAAAATAGTCAACAGAATTGCTCTTACCACTAGAATGGGCACGAAACGAGCAATTTTCCGTTTCCGTTTCTGTTTATTCATTTCGTTACGCAATGAAATGACAAACGAATTTTGTCTCTAAAATGAAACGAAACGAACAGAAACACCGGGAATTTTGTCGTGTGTTTCGTTTTCGTTACCGCAATACAAGTGAATTGCTTAAAATCCTAAAAAAAATCACAAAAAATTGAAATAAATGGTAACGAAATGGTAACAAAATGAATGAAAATGAAAATGATTTTTTTGCAAAAATTTGCAAAAAACGGAAACAAACTGAAACGGACCCTCCAAACGACAAACGACAAATGAAATGCCATTTTTTTGATTCGTGCCCATCTCTACTTACCACCTGTTCTTTATTCAATATTGGTTAATTCTCTTGGGGGGGCGTTGTAGTTTTTTTGTAATTATTATTGAAAATTATTTGAGAATTCCTCTAAAATGCATTTATGATGCAACAGATACAGAGTGTGACTCACTGGGAGAAAGGAGAGCAGGGAAGTTGAAAAAAAAATAGTCATACCAGACTTGGGAAAGATAGTACCACAGTTGGTTTAATGCTCACTTCATCATAACTGAGCAAATATCAAAAAGGAAGCAAATAATTATTTCACCGTTTTGACGGGCCTCTTTCTCACCAAAATGAAAAGGAAGCCTAAATTACAGAAGTGTAACAGAGACTCAGATTGTTCTTTTGCTTACAGTTACTACCTCTTTAATAATTATTTATGTGCCATCAAATCAGTTCCAATTTATGACAACCCTTCTATGATTTTTCCTAATTTTCTGCATGAGAAGTACTCTGGTTTGGGTTGGAAGTTCCCTTTGATAGCATTCTGTATCCAAAGCTACATATGTGACAGGGCACACCAGTCTATATACTTCCAGCTGATCTCCTCTTGCCTTCTCCTGGGAGGTGATGTGGGGATTTGAAATCCCATACAGTGACTTCACAACTAGATGTTCCATCCCACTCAGCTGGAGCAGATGTCCATAGTTATATCTCTTATGAAATTGTAGGTAGATTTTTATTATTATAACATTACTTATTGTATCTTTGCTGGTTTTATTTGAAGAATTTTATCTCTTGATTTTACAATCTTCTCTAGCAAATTGTCTACTCTATTTATATTCAACTTTAATGGCTGACTCTTTGATTTCCCTAAAGAAGGAGAAATTGCTGCATAAGCAGCAACAATGCTCCACCTCTCCATTGCAAATGTCAGGGGCCTTATGTTTCTTTCCACCCTGACAACCATTTTGAATCCTGTACATGTCTTAAAACTTCACAGTCATTCCAAATGTAGTGAAAAATTCTATAAAATGGCTTTCTTTCTAGGAATAAAGTGACGAAAAATCTCTAAGAAATTTTCTTTTAAATGAAATATCTTTTAAGGCATTTCGTTAATCTCCAAATGGCACCCAAGTTTGCTCATCTTTACGCAAACAAATAGAGCATTGAAAAAATATCACATTTTTCTTAACTTACTTTTATCTTAACTTCCAAAAAAACCCCACTAAATCTTGACAAGAATTGGCATTAAAATTTATACTACCTGCATTTCTTCTATGTCCAAATAGCCTATTTTCTCAAAGACTGTGATTGATTAAACTAAGAAGAATTAGCAAAGTGCTCAGACACTTCGCATGCTGCAATCTGCAACAGAACAATTCATCTAACATGGTTTTATTCTAGGCACTTTCTGAAATAAGTAAAACATCTTTTGATCTGTTGTCCAAACACAAGAACAACAAAAAGGCTATTAGATAGGTTCATACATTTTTCAACCTTTATTTTCTGCTAAATCAAACCCCAGATAAAAATGCATGCCTTCTTCGTCCATTTCTCATAAAAAGTAATTCCAGGTGTGCCTCATCCTTAGAAGTGTTAAGAGGACAGACAAAAGATGTTCTAAAGAATACTTTATCTGGGTTCTATTTTTTTATCTCTCTTTCTACCCCGGATAATTATAATTTGAAGTACAAAGTATTTGCTCAGTAAAACAATAGTAAATGTTTTCCATTCACCCCTGTAAACCCATAGCTCAGAAAGAAAGGAGGACTGGTCCTCCAGTGTTTTCTGGAGGTGAATTACCATCCTCTATCACACGGTCAGGAAGGAGATGCACAAAACCTGATGCCCTGTTTTTCAAACACAAGCAGCAAAGAGACTGAAGTGGGTGAAAATTCATCTTTGTCTCAGATAGGCATAGTACAACCTTTCAGTTTTACTTTCTAAACATTAGTTTACCTAGTCAGCCTCTTGTCTACCTAGTCAACCTCTTTACATTTTAAATGTGTGACTGTGAATGTTTGTAAACAAACAAATATAAATCGAAACCCAAGTTTACACTTGTATTCTCTGCCCACCATTTTCACCCAAAGAAATGAAAGTTGTATTTACTTGCCATACTCTTGGTGAGAAAGGTGAGCCTTTTTGAAGAGACACAACTTAACAGAGGCAGTAACCTAATGGTTAACATACCAAAATACAGAAGAATTGAAAATCAGATCTCTAAAAGTTAAACATTTAATCCCTTGATTTGAATCAGTGAATTTGTCCATTTCAGTTTCTTAGACTTTCCTCATTTCTTTATTTTGTATTGGTAAATTATGACCCTTTTTTTTTTTGCTTTAAAACAAACTAATATGAAATTCTCTCATCATGGGGGTTGAAAAATGGGTAATTTCAACTACTATCCTCAAAGCTCCAAGATTCTTTAGAGCAGTAGAAATAGGCACCATAGATTCCTTTGGTAGAACTCCAATTTATTCATAAGATCAGAAGTGCTGTGGAGGCTAGCACAGAGCTGCTCAATAATAAATAACAATAATAGTGAAAAGAGAGAGAGGGGTGAAAAACTCTTCACTAAATGTAGTATAATAACATATGACTACAGCTGGTGCAAATATAAATGGAGGGAGGGGGACCCTAGTATAGCCTAGATCTCACTCATAGAGAACTAATCATAGTTGAAGGCAAACATTTGTGAGGCCTCAATGAATGTAGCAAAATTATACTCAGAAGCTCATGAATTTCAAAGGACATTGTATGCATTTGTTCTGATGTACTCATTTATCGGAGACCAACCATCTGAAACGTTCAAGGGACTGTGTTCCAGGCCTGCAGACCTGCTCACTGGAGTATGGCCCATTGGCCACCATCTGTCTAATGCAGAGTTGTCTCCACTTCAATCCCTTTGAAAGCAGTAGGACTTAAACTGTACCAAACACTGAACTGAATTATGGCCAATGCTGAATTACAAGGCGTATGTCCCAGCTGGTCAACTTTGGACTTGTCTGATAGCTGAGGGAAATTAAATGAGCATAGTAAAACTTGAACCCAATAAATATCCATGTAAATTGTAATGTGCCATTTCAAGGAGCCCTCCTTCTTCTTTTAACGAAAAACATTGTTTTTATTCTAATCACAGTGTGGCATATTTGTACTCCAAAGATATGAGTGTGACAACCCGTGGTAGGGATTTGAAAAGCCCTTCCACAAAACACACTAGAGGTTCAAATAGTGAATCTGCAGCTTCAATGTACTATTTTCTTGTCATATTACACAGAACATGTTCTGTTTGTTTCATATCTATCTATCTATCTATCTATCTATCTATCTATCTATCTATCTAT
>JAHTLZ010000237.1:57024762-57035683 GCA_023846285.1 Phrynocephalus versicolor
AGGCGTTTGGTTCTGGAGATGAGGGTTTTTGCTACGGAGTTGATCTGGAAATTGGAAAGGTTTGGGGTTAAGGGGGATGAGTTATATATAGCGGCACCTCCTTTGGAGCTTCATAACTCAGCCCTCTTAACCCCAAACCTTTCCAAATTTCAGGGGGTTACTTAGAATTGCTTGAGGAAGCTCCCCTGCCATTTTGGTCCCAGGGGAACATAGTGTTTTATTTCATTTCATTTTATAAGAAAACTACTTTAAAAATTTGTTACAAACCAAATGAAACAAAACTACTACAGAAATGAAATTTAAAAAAATGCTATTTTGCTGTTTTGTGACCATCTCTAATTCTCAATCATCCCAGAGTGTCAGACATAGAATGGACTCAATTTATAGGAATCCAGATTTCAGTCTAATACCAGGAATACATCCAGACAATTTGAGCAGTATAACAATGGAACAAATTATCTCATGATGAAGGTCCCAACACTGGATACAATCAAGAGAAAATTAGAAAAATTATCTGTCAGATATACTTTCATTCAGATTGAGTGGGTGGACTCAAAGTGTTCCAGACAGTACCTCCCAATAGACTATGAGTGTAAAAATTATCTTGGAAGAACGTCTTTCTCTAATGTTCAATGCTTCCTAGCCTCTTTTTTTCAGAAGCAGTAGAGTGTTTGTTTTCTCCTAAACCAACTTCATATGTTGTTGCTTCAGATAAACTGATTGCCTCTTGCACCCCCAAAGCAGAAGAACTCCATATTCAGGAGATCAGAGCCCAATAAAAGCACTCCTGTGTTCGCTCAGGGAACAAAAAATACATAGTATGCATTCAAGCACCACTCTGAAGATTGCTGCATATTTGACATGACTCATAATGTTGGTATATGACATGCTCAGTTTTGTACTGTGCTCTATGATAGGAAGCTGGTTTTCTCAGGATTAAGGAAGTCCTGAAACTAATATTAAATGAATCACAGCTGGAGAGCCTTCTACAGATGTCTGTGCTCAATGCATGCAAGTCTGGAATGACAACCTAAACATGATGATATTGGATATAAGGTCTTATGCGGGAAACCATGTCCATTATACCCAATTTTGCTCTAAGCATGAAGAAGCAACAAACTAAAAATTGCTCAGGAAGGTACAAACTGGTTTTGAAGGGCAAAAGAAACAGCAATTAGTTATTGTGCCAAAAATTTCATCGACTTTCCACCTCAACCATTCTGTTAGTTTAAAAGAAAGAAATGTTTTAAAATTGTTCAGTGCAATACATGACAGGAAATGGTAATGGATGAAGTTCAAGTAAAGTCTCTTTGCCAGATTCTTTATTTCTTTTTTAAAACAGCTTTTCTTTTACAGTGTCTCTTTGTTTAGAAGAATTTTGTGTGTGTGTGTGTGTGTGTGTGTGTGTGTGTGTGTGTGTTTAAAAAAGGTAACAAGAGGAAGGAGCCGTATCATAGCTTGTTAATGCAGCTGTTTGTAACAGCCCCACCTGCCGGGCTAGAAATAGAGCTACAAGCAAGTAGCAATCATGGTTTATTTTTCCTGTCTTCCTGTGTAGCCACTTAAATCAAACAGACCTGAACTCCCCAGCATGACCTAACAGCAAGTGAATTCGAATTTCCCTCACTTTGTCATTGTACTCTTAGGCTGTGTTCAGACTACCAAAATATCTTCCCAGTATCTCTCATTGATGTCAATTTTGTATTTTGTATTCAGACAATGTACATCCCATACCTGATTTCTTGCTTCCCATATATCTGCCCAAAATTCTGTGCACAGGGCTACTACTATTTTTTCTTCAGTGACTCGTCACATATTAATTTTGGTTTGCAATCCTCTGTGAACTGCAGTCCTGAATTATTTCTGTGAATCCTTTCACAGTCTCCTCCACCACCACCACCTTATTGCTGGTGTTTGCTTTCTTCTTTAAAAATATCTTTTTGAGCAGAGTGTTGATGCTGCTTTATACCTATGGCTGTAGCAAGTCTGGTATTTAGCAGTAAATGTGCTAATCCTAGCCAGACAACCAAGACAGCCACCTGCCACATTTACAGCAGTGGATTAGAGAAGAAGGCATCAGCCCCTAAGACCACGTTTACACAGCAATAATATTTCATTGGCACATTCATTGACAGGGGTATGGTCAGATCATAGTGGATCTTATAGCAGCAATGTAAAAATAAACTGTTGGAAAACAACTCCTGGGAAATATTGATGGGAAGCATGATAATAGTTTAATATGGACAGCTCCAAACTGCTGTTGTGCAGGGCAGGACCCTTTTTCATGTGCACACGGCTGGCATCACGTGTGTGCAGCCTATGGGCTGCTTGCAGGGCTGTTAGTTTTATAAGGCCTCACCTCTTTCTTGATCCAGTTGACTTCTCACCCCCTCCAAATAAAGGAGTGAGATTGACTGGTTGTGTAAGGGCTGGATGGGAATTTTTGGCTACTACTCAAATTGGACCAGAGTGGCAGTGTGCTTTTGCCCATCCCATTCTCTTTAAGGCCAAGGGGAAGTTTTATAAATGGTTACAGTGAGTAGGTAGTGCAAGTGATAAATTTAAGTCAGGTGAAATTTATTGAATAATATTCCCTAGTGAGCCAGTAGCCCTCAATATGAATTAGGAAATGGATTAGGAATATTAGGTGTTAGGTATAAATAGGTTCCAAGATTAGGAATGTGGGCTGCTTGGACTGCAGGTTTGGGGAGGATGCTGAACAGGTGGGCAGTGCCCTTCTAATAATATTAGAAATCATTAACTGATCTGCTTGCACTACATTCTGGTTCCCTTGTTTAAGGGATGTTTAATAGTTGAATTGAGAGAATTTCATATTAATAAATTGTGGCTCAGTTTGAATCCCACAAACATACCTCACCTCTTTAATTTCCAGGCTGGGTGGGTAAGGGCATGGCTAAAACTGCTGACCATTAATAAACTGAAGGCTTAATATTTGTTGCACAAGAACAAGCATTCTAAGCCAATTTGATGAAAGATGAGATTCAAGGAATCAGTTCTAACAGCAAATGTTGACTTTGCCAAGAAAAAGATGAAATTGTGTCACACCTCATCTGTGAATGTCCAAAGATTGCATAGATTACAGAGTTAGACATGATAGACTGGTAACATTAATGCATTGTTCCTAATTAGAGATGGGCATGAAACGAATAAAACTCATTTTGTTATTCATTATTTATCTTGTTAGGTAACGAAACAAATAACCAACAGCCCACTCTAAGGAAAATGAAACAAAATGAAATGGAAATTTCAGTTTCATTCCATTCATTTTTAGCTTTCCCCATCCCACTGTCATCTCTTACCTGATATCTGGGTCAGGGAAAAAAGCAGCGGTGAGGAGCTGCTGGAGATCTAGAGGTGGCAGCGGCATGGTCTACCCACTACCTGGTGCGGCAGCTGCTGAGCCTCCGGAGGTGGTGGCGGGGTGGTCTACTGCAGCTCGTTGCGGCTGCTGCCAGGGCTCTGGATGTGGCAGAGAGGCCTACCGCTGCTCAGTGAGGCCTCCTACCATCTGGTGCAGCCACTGCCAGGGACTTCTGGGCCACCACTGCCGGGATGGCCACCACCACCATTGAGGTAAGCCAAACCAGTTCAGTTTGGTTCGGTTTGTACGAATTTTTGTTTGAAAAATTCATACAAACTGAACCAAACCAAACTGGGGGGGGGGGCATGAAACAGAATCAACCAAACCATCAGTTTTCTGTTTCATGCCTACCTCTATTCCTAATGCAAAAAGATAACTTGCCACACTCTTAAAACCCTTGGGAACATCAAGTAGAGAAGGTCTCAGTAAATAACAAAGTAACGTTGTCTTTTAATGCTGTAAAATGTCCCTCCATACCCTGTTCTCAATACTTCCATATGTCTTAATTTCTCTGTTTACAGTAACTGCCCACATTCTATTGCAGCTCTGATGTTGTCTTTTAATGCTGTAAGATGTCCCCCAATTCCCTGTTCTCAACATTGATTATGTCTTAATTGTACTGGACTGTTTATTATCCCTCATTCCTGTAAGCCACCTTTGATTCTTTTCCAAGGAGAAAGGTGGGGTAAAATACTTTAAAATAAATAAAATAATGAATAAGCCAAGATCTTGTGGGATTTTCAGATCCAAACTGATAGATATCTGGAACACAACAAGAGGCTACAGACAGACTTGGCAGATCATTTTGAAGAATCCAAGCCACCAATGCAATGCGTCTAAAAAGCTGTTTAAAAAAAACACAGCATAAAAGAACAGTCACCATTTCTGTTTCAAGTAGGCATTGCAGAAAGAGAGCACAGAAAAATGTTTATTTTAGGATTGCGTAAGTGCAATGCATTTTAAGGCTAAATATATTTAGATATGATTTGTTTTCTAAGAAAATGCACTCCGAACAATACCTTCTAATTCCAGTTTAAAATCGGTGCTTTAAAGAATAAAACATTGATGCGGAAATGTGATGGAACACAGTTTATGAATGAATACACACAAAGTTATGTGCACATTAATATAGAGCCATAAACAGTTTATTTTTAAAACATTCTCTCTAAACCACATATTTAATCATAATATACACCAATAATATACAAGATTGTATTTTCTGATAAGTTTTAGTATGTGTTTAATTAGCCGTGAAAACTTTACAACATGGTACCCTTAGCCCCCCTCTCTTTCCCCCCCGCCCCCATATTTTCTGAAAAACATGCTGAAATATTTATTTCTCCTAACAGCATGTTTTGTTTGATCAGAGCTTTACATCTTGGTTACAGAAAATCCTTTTCTTTCCTACTGAGGTTTTAACCCTTATAGACAATTTCAGCAAACAGAAATGTTGTGCTTCATAACTTCAATTTCATTTTAATTTTTCTATGTGTTTGATACTTTCATGAGTGAAGATGAAAGCATTACAAGCAACAAGCTTTTTCTTGTGCTCAGTCAAGAAAAACAAAGCTATTCCTTTCAGAAGCTCTTTTCAGCATGTTTATGTGAGATTATTTTCAGGATGTGGAGTAGTTAAATTTACTTTATAATGGAAAGTACTTTGTTTTCTCTGAAACGCTTGGTTTAGAATAACAGCTTTCATGCCAGCTCAGGAAAATTCTTGAAATATTTTTTCTTTTTTTTTTCTTTTTCCTAGAGAAGGCTGTGTTTCCAAACTGCAGGACTGTGATAAGTTAAAAAACAAAATAACCCTCCCCCAGAACCTCAGAAGGGAAAATGATCTCTTCTACCGTATTGTTAGGATTTTCTAAAAAAAACCTCTTCAAACAAGTCTTAGAAAAATTAGTGAATTACGTTGTAATAAAGCTATTGTTTTCACTAACAGCAGAAATACATCTAAGTTCCCTTAAAAATGGATTTGCTTTACTCCCCTAGTGGCTCAATGTAAGATTAAAATGCAGTAACGGTACTACTCTTTTTGTCAGCAGTACTGTCATAACAATCGTATGCTGTCAATTGTAATAGTGGTCATTACAGTGATAAAGTGTCCAGTAAAACTGATCCTAGGCATTTATTTCCTATGTCATCGTTTTTTCATAGCAGACCAATACAGTGAATATTATATGTAACATCCTGCATGGCAAAATTAAACGAGCAGTTTAATACACTTAGGAGTGGGGGTAACTTTGAAAACACATATATGGGGGCAATTGCTTTTTGAGGATGAATGTTACAGTCTCATACATTTCCAATATCAAGTGAATAGCAAAATTCTCTCAGGTTGATGGGGAAGTAAGTAAGTTATCCAGCACAAAAATATACAGTGAATGTTCCAATCTTCTAGTGGTTAAGCTTGGGGAAACCCATCAGGATTCAATAATAACAGCAACATGTTGACAAGTTGATTCCAAAGTATAGTAGGAGATTATAGGTATAGGTATATTTTCAGGGGTTATAGCTGTTGAATACTCAGATATATAATACCACTCCCTTCCTCTGGGTTTATGGAACTCACTCCTTGAGAAGCACAGTGGAGAACTGAACTGACTTTGCAGCCAGATGCCAAACTGTTGGATTTAGGCTGTGAGGGGGAGGTGGGCCTGTGTGGCACCTGTGGTGCCACATGGCATGCTTTGGATGATGTTCATTGAATCAGTTCATGCCCATCTTTAGACCCAACTACAGACTTCAACAAGCAAGCAACTTAAATCAGATGAGGTGCAAAGGCACTCAAATGCACAGGGCAGCAATGATCTTTGAATGGCCTTTCAGGTTGCAGAGTTGGACTTCCAACTCTCTTTAGATGCCAGTATATAAATGGGAAAGCTACAATGGATTGTGGCCATAATAGATTAAAAAGAATTTAAGGTGTTGTTAAAGCTTTGGAAGACTGCCCATCTTGGCTTATTAAAATCACCAGAGGGAGCATGCCAGATTAGGCTGCTACCATTGCCACCACTTCCTTCAGGGATGGTATTTTCCTAGACAGTTGAAGGAGACAGTGGTCAAGCCCATCCTTAAGAAACCTGGCTTGGCGTCAGATGATATGGGTAATTATCATCCAAGGTGGTGGAGCAGATGGCTGCCAAGCAGCTCCAGTCATTCCTGGAGGAAGATCATGTCTGTGATCCTTTCCAGTTCAGGTTCAGGCCACTTCATGAGACTGAAACCACCGTGGTCACTTTTCAGGATGACCTTTTGAGGGGGACCAACAGGGGCTGTGCTACCTTGTTGGTCCTTCTTGATTTGTCATTGGCCTTTGCTACCATCAACCACGGTATCCTCCTGGGCAGACTATCTGAGGTGGGGATCAGGGATTTAGCCTTGTGCTGGCTCCGCTCCTTCCTCAGGGGATGTGCCCAGCAAGTAAGCCTGGGTGGAGAATTGTTGTCTCCCTGGTCACTCTCTTGGGTGCCTCAGGGGTCAGCAATCTCCCCCATGTTCTTTAACATTTATATGAGGCCACTGGCTGAGGTCACCCAGAGATATGGGGCTTGTTGTCATCAGTACGCTGATAACATGCAGCTCTATATCTCATTTTTTATCTCTACAATGGAGGCAGTCCAGATCCTTGATCACCTCCTGGATGGTGCGTTGGAATGGACCAGGTTTAACAGGTGCAAACTCAACCCTGAGAAGACTGAAGTTCTGTTCTTCAGGGGGCAGATGGGTACAGTGGTCCTCTTGCCAGTCGGGGGGGTCTGCCCTCCAGCTGATTGATAGAGCTAGGAGTCTGGGCATTGTCTTGGACCCGACATTGTCACTGGAGTCCCAGGTGGCTGCCATGTCCAAATCAGCCTTCTACCAGCTTAGGCTTATCACCCAGATTCGCCCGTACCTTGATGGCAACTCCTTGCAGACAGTTGTGCAACTGCTGGTCATCTTGAGGATTGATTACTGCAATGCTCTCTACCTGGGGCTTCCCTTGACCCTTGTCCAGTGACTGCAGTGGGTGTAGAATGCAGCAACCAGATTGGTGGTTGGTACAGGTCACTTTGACCACATAACGCCAATTCTGGTCTGCCTTATGCTGGCTACCTGTTGCCTCCCAGATAAGATTTAAGGTACCCTCCATAGCTTGTGGCCTGAGTATTCAACAGAGTGGATCTCCCAAAGGTCAGCAACGACCTGAACCATCAGAGCATAATTGGTACTTTCACCCCATGTGGCTCTCCACTGGGAGGCCCTTAAGGTTGTTACTCGTAACTAGACCTTCTCGGTGTCTAGTCCCACAATGTGGAAAAAGTTACCTTCTGAAATGCGCCAAATAGAGTCCCTAACAGCCTTTTAAAAAGCATTAAAGACCTTGCTTTTTAGGGAAGCATTTGGTGGTTGGTAATGTAATGTTGTGTTGTCCTGTTTTGTTGTACCCTTCTTGCCACCCTTTAGATTTGCGTTTTGCTGGGCTTTTTATTCTATTGTGTGTTTTGTGTTATGCCCTGGCTATTTAGTGTTTTGTTTGTTCTTAATTGTTTTCTATTTATTTGTCTTTCATGTGAACCACCTAGAGTCCTTGCTGGAAAATCAGGCGGTCTAGAAATGCAAAAATAAATAAATATAAATAAATACTGTGCCTGGAATTCATAACCAGATTCTCTCCCTGATGCCTTTCAGATTGAAATTGATTTTTAATGTTAATTTTTCAACATGTTTTGAACATCCTGTTCTGGTATTGCTTTTAATTACTGTTCTTGGTTTCTTTTGATTTATACTGTATAAAATAAAAGAAATGTGTAAGAATGGTAAGCTGCTTTAGGAAGCTTAAGTGAGAAATGCACCTTCTCAGTAAAAGAGCAGGAGGGGAAATATATCATAATCATTGTCATAATCATCCATCTTTCTCTCGTCCCCTTGCTCTTTATGCCTAGGCAGCAGTTGAGACTGCTTACAGAAGAAGTTAAAAGTTTCATGAAGCAGAAGAGGGTTCAAACAATCCAAGCTACCAAAATCTACCTGCTCTTTTGTCTCTTCACCTGCTGCTCTCCTTGGCTCTGTCTACTCACAACTAGAGATGGGCACGGAAAAAAAATGGTGTTTCGGTTTTCATTTGTCGTTGAGAGGTCTGTTTCGGTTCGTTTCTATTTGTCGTGAATTTTTGGAAAAATTTCATTACCGTTTTTTGTTTTTTCGTTTGTCGTTTCTACCCGCTCTTTGCATGATTTTTAAAGCATTTGCATGCACAGGCATCCCCCAATGCCCCAGACAAGAGGGAAAACACTAAAAAAAATGGATGCTGGCAGAGACACAGTATAGACTAGGTATGCAGGGAGGCTGCAAAGGCAGTGGCGGTTGTTGCCCAGGGTGCAAGGCAGCCGCAGAGTGACTGCAATGCGGGGCAAAGCGAGGGTACTCACTGAGAGGTATGCAGCATGCACGCACACAGGGAGGCTGCAGGACTGAAGCTAGAGTCGTAGAGACAGCAATCCCACCCTAACTCCCACCAGAGACTGCAAGGAGGACAGGGGCTGCCAGAGCTTTTTATGCCCTCTGTGGCTGCCAGACCTGCCCGCCCAGTCTGCAGCCTGGGCATGCTATTGGTTGAACATGATCCCATCACATGACTTGCCTCCATTTTGTGGCTGGTGCGACATCCATTTTAAAGGGAAAAGAAAAATACATCGTGATGGGAGAAGACAAAAAAAATGTTTTAAGGACCCCAACCCCCCTGGTAGGTATTATCAGACAATATAAATAATTATTGCTGTGTTTTTACAGATGTCCAGGGTGTTTTTTAACATTTAAAACAGCTCATTTCATTGCGCGTCGTCACTAACGGAAACGAAATGTAACAACCATAATTTTTGTGGTTTTGCTCGTTTCATTGCATTTTCATCACAATTTTCGTTTGTCGTTTTGTTACATAACGGAAACGACAAACGGTAACGGAAACGGAAAAATGTTCGTTCCGTGCCCATCTCTACTCACAACTCAGAGGAGTACTAGCTGCTAAGAGAAGAAAGGAGTGATGGTGAGATATGGTGCCAAGTGCTGATGCTGAGAAGACTGGCAAGTGTTCCCATTCATTCTGTGTGTCCTTATGATCCCCACCCCATTTCTTAAAAGGGAGAACTTAGTTGATCTCAAATGAGATAATGCATGCATAACTCACCAATCCTTTGAAAACTTAGTTTAAAACTAAAATGTGCAAACATACAATGTGCAAGTTGGGAAGTGCTGAAAGGCCTCTGGATGGGAAAGAATTGAGAGAAGCAAACTACAATAATAATGTTCATGTAGGTTAACCTTTCCGGTGAAAGTACTATATAATCAGGTAATTAGAGAAAACCAAGAGCTACTTCTTAAACAAAATCCTCCACATGTCTTTCTGATCTATGGAAAAGCCTATACAGATATAACAAATGGCCATTGTCTTAAAGGAGGCACAGCCAAGCACACAGCTGAAGGCATTAACTTTTATCTTCACAAAGCCTATCATTTATTCATTAACACATAAAATGCAGGACACAGTGGACATTTAACCTCAGCTGAGAGATTCAGATTCTACCATATTCAAATCATGCAAATGATATTAACTCCATTGGAATTTTCTCCCTCATTTTTTCTGCTTAGATGCACGACCCTACATTTCTCCCTGTTGAAATTCATTCAGTTAGTTTTGGCCCAGCACTCTCACCTTTAATTTTCAGTGCAGGCTGTTTGACAAGTGTGGCTAGTAGTGATCTACTGACCTTTTCTTGGGTTTTTTTACTTGTCTTGCTACAAATGATAATCTTATTTATTTTCCTCCATGTTTCTGTAAATAGCAACATGAATTTTACTGCAAATTTACAAATGACAGGTGTGCTGAATTCTGCTCTATTACTTTAAAACTCCCATTTAGAACTTGAATGGCCACAGTGGTGTGTTAAAGATTAAGACAGATTTACTTTTCCTATGAGCCATAATATTATCAATGTATGTTTAAAGGTAAAAATATTTTCCCATCAGTGTCTTGCCAAATAATATATTGATTCACAGGACCATGTCCCATATGCTAACCTATTTAGATGCATTTTCTATGTTGATCATTGTGTTTATAAATTCTTCTACTACACATGATTAGAAAACTGTTATGTGTTCAGTACTACTCTTATTTACCAGTGCTCTCAGAGTGATTGCTACACTATTGAATGTCAAATTATTATGGCAGAGCCATAAAACTTTCAGTTTAATGGAATGCATTTTCTTTGTATATATTTAAATACATTGAAGCAGAAGTAAAATTATTTTCCTATAAAAAACATAGTTGGTTTAGTTGAACCATTTGTCTCTCTGATTTTAGAGGTGCTAACTTTGCTTTAAAATCAGCATCCTAAATATTAGCTCTTACTGTTCAATTTATGCATGTCTAATGCTTTGATTATTTCAATTGCTTATTAATTCCTATTTACTTGATAATTGCATACTATCCTTAAGCTGTTTTAATTAACCTTACATTATTTTTATACTATGTCTCAGTGTATAGATAGATAGATAGAT
>JAHTLZ010000237.1:57049136-57062118 GCA_023846285.1 Phrynocephalus versicolor
GCTGATGATTTGTATATTCATCACTCTTGTCTGCAGGGTTTGTCACACACATGACCAGCATGTGATTGTGATTTCATTAATGGGATGTAACTTGCTACCATGATTTACATTATGTCATTTACTCTGGAGTAAGTTTCCTCTTCACAGAGTGTGGGAATTTATGGGGCTTAAAAATTCTGTATGCAACAGAAGTTCAGGGACCTACAGAACAGCATTATCATCATGTCTCCCAAAAGTAGATCACCCCTTATTGTTTGTTTTCATCAACTGACTCTTAACTATCTCAATAATTCACTCAGAGACACTGGTAACAAGAAAAATATGTTTTCTATTTATTTACAGTTTTGAATAGATAAGAAAACAGTATACAAAGGTACCTCTACTTATGAGTTTAATCTGTTCCAAATGCATGCTCTTAAGTCAAACAACTCTTAAGTAGAGCAGACCTATCTAAAAAAGCAATAAATAAGTAAAAAAAAATAAAAAAAAATTATAAGTACAGCAGACCACATCTAAAATTTGTAAGGCAGCAGTTAAAACGCCAATGGTTTTTCACTTTTAAGTCAAATTGCTCTTAAGTCAAGGCACTCATAAGTAAAGGTACCACTGTGTTTGAATAATATTGACAGGCTATATGTACAGAATTTAATTGACTAATTGGCTTCATTACTGACTCACTACATGGCTGACATGACATTGATTCTAATCGACTGACAGAGGAAGACTTGGGGTGATTTTTAAGTAAAAAGGTATGGCTCTCTTCAAAATCTGAGGCAAAGGGCAGACAATTGCTGGATTCATTGACAGTCATCCAGAAAAGTCCCTCTCAGCCAAAACCTATTAAAGGCAGCATGTGAAGGCTGCTAAATTCCAACATTCCCAGTAGGAATCTACCTATAGTATTATAGGAGATAAAATTGTGCAGCTGGAAAGGACCCAGGGATCCATTCCAACCGTCTGATGTATCAGCAAATCACTTGCAAAGTGTCTTTATCAAGTGGCCATCTAACCCTTTGTGTAAAAATCTCAAGTGAAATCATGCCTATCACTCTCCAAAGCAGTCCCTTTAAATTAACAGTAGAGATGGGCACGACCAGGAAATTTTTTTTTCCGAGTTGTCGTTTTTCGGGACGGGTCCGTTTCGGCTCGTTTCCGTTTTTTGTGAAATTTTTCAAAAATTTGTCGTTTTGTGGTGTCGTTTTTGTCTGTCGTTAGTACTGGTTTGGGGGGGTTAGCGGGCTCCTGGAGGCACCTCTGTGGGGTGGGTGCCACCTCTGGCCTGCTATGAAGGGAAAGTGGGCTCCTGGAGGCACCCGTGGGTGCCTCCTCTCCTCACCCGCTACAAAATAGCATGCATAGCCAATTGGATATGCATACCAGTTGCAGACTTGCTTAGTAAACTGGCAGAGGCACCCCTCTTGGGGATGCCTTCCCTGCATCAGTCAGTGAGAGCGAATCCGGGCTCTCACTGTGTCTCACTAAGAAGGGAAATGTACTTGCGTGTAGTGCAATGCGAGTACACAGATCTGGCTTTAGGGTTAGGGTTAGCGCAAGGGCTAGGCTTAGGGTTACAGGTAAGGTTAGGGTGAGTATTGGGGTGCACCTCTGGGTGCCTCTCTGACCCACTTAGAAGGACAGTGTACTGGCGTATGGGTTAGGGTTAGGGTTAGGGTTAGGGTTCGGGCTAGGGTTAGTGGGCTTTTTATGCCCGATTGGCACATCCCAGAAGTCTCAGTCAAAACCTGGCCAAGTGACCATGCGATTGGTGGAATGGCTCCAAAAATTTGCATGGTCCACTCCCATGGCCAGCCCATCATTGCGCACTGCGCAGGTGTAATAAAAATAAAATAAAATAAAATAAAATCAATGGAGAGGAGGACAGGAGACATTTTGTTGCAAGAAAAACCCACTGTTACTGTAAAAAATCTGGCAGTTTTAAAATAGCAATTTTCGCATGTTCTGTGGTGCTTTGGTGTGTTTTTGGACCATGACGATTTCAAAAAAAAGATTGCGGTCGCCCGCCCCATTTTGGATCCCCTGCCCGCACCGCATGGCGTTGACGAGGATGCCCCACCAGAGCAGCCCAGGACAGGAGGGGGGAAGGCCGGGGACCCCCCCGAAACCACCCCTCTAGGTGCCCTCACTCAGGCAGGCATATTTCCGCCTGCTTTTTTGGCCGTGAATCAGGGTTTTTTAAACTTTTTTTCTGTGCCGCTTGAATGGTGGCGGCGAGCCGGTGAGCCGGCGACGTTGGCGGGACGATGAGGATGCCCACTGGCTGCCACTCCACCAGAGCAGCCCAGGAAGGACAGGAGGAGAGGGTGAAGGCCGCCCCCCGAAACCACCCCTCTAGGTGCCCTCACTCAGGCAGGCATATTTCCGCCTTCCTTTTTGGCCGGGAATCAGGGTTTTTAAAACTTTTTTTCTGTGCCACTTGAATGGCGGCGGCGAGCGGCGAGGCAGCGACGTTGGCGGGACGACGAGGATGCCCGCCGGCCGCCACTCCGCCAGAGCAGCCCAGGAAGGACAGGAGGAGAGGGGGGAGGCCGGGGACCCCCCCCCAGAAACCACCCCTCTGGTAGGTGCCCTCACTCAGGCAGGCATATTTTCGCCTGCTTTTTTGCCCGGGAATCGGGTTTTTTTTTTACTTTTTAAAAGTTTTTTTCTGTGCTGTTGGCGTTGCGCAATCGCCACGATGCCAGGAACGACAACGACAAATCAGACCCAATTTTTCTTTAGTCGGTTCGAGTTCGAGTTCTGGCAGAGTAATTGTCATTTCCTTTTCCGTTACGTAACGGAAACGAGGAACGGAAACGGAAATGAGAATTTCGTCAAGTCGTGCCCATGTCTAATTAACATCTCTCTCAAGAAGTTCTGTCTAAAGTTTAGGTGAAATTGCCTTACTTGTAATGAGAATCCGTTACTTCAGGTTCTACCCTCTGGAAATAAATAAATAAATAAATAAACAAATATTTCCTTTTAAATGCCATATTTCCTTCTCTTCTTAAACATGCTTTTGACTCTTCATTATATGCATTCCATAGATTTTGGCTGGCAGATATGAGAGCAAAATGCTGGATTAGTCTTAATTCTGTGGAGCCCCCCTTGTCTTCCTATGATCAGGGCCTTCCAACTTTCTGGTTGCCATTCTAGAAAAATGGCCTAAATATGTAACCTATCTTTTCACAGAACATTGGCCTCTCTCTATATAGTACAGTTTCTTCAGAAATAAAATGGTGGATTTAAAAGACTGCTCAAGATACACGTTTTTTTGTTTTTTTTTGCACACCATTTCCTCTCTGAGGCCTCCCATGACTGGTCCCATTCATATAAGCAAGCTAACAAAAATGGATAAATTTGTCAACCACTTTTCTAGTCAAAAGTCCAATGATGCTTCAGATTTAGATTTCTTCCTACACCTCATATAATAGGTTTACAAAATGAAGCCTGAAAATACCTCAAGGCTACCTTGATAGTATTTATCCAGACTATGGAGTGGATAACTGATACAAATGCACTTATTTACCATTAAATGCCAGTGTGTTCACTGTCAGCCATTATTGGGAGATGAAGCAGAGTTAGGGGATCAAGGCAATACCATCTTTATTTCTTATAATAAAGCTGCCCTTGCTATCAGTAAGGGCATCACTTGCTAAAGAACAAAGGGAAAGGAGATATTTGTGGAGTATTTTGAAAACAACCACAGTATGCAGTACTTAATGGAGCAATTTAGGTGAACAATGTAATGATACATTAGCTCTCCAAGACCTGACATGTCATGTTTCCAGGCATGTGACGAATATTCTCAAAATTCCCCATTCTCATCAATTTAAGCTGCTGTAACAAAATGAGACATCTAGATGAGAAATTTTCAAGTCTTGCACAATTCCTTGCCTTCGGCATAACAACAAACTACCGGTGTTTCTTAATTTACATCTTTCTGCAATATGGAAAAGACATCCATGTACAAACCCAACTTTCTTTTGGTTTGTGAAGTGAAGTGTACAAACACAAAAAAGCCCAAAGGGCTGGCTGATTGATCAATAGACATGGTCACGACTAGGCGAAATTGTCGTTTCCATTTTCGGTTATCGTTTCCGTTACGTAACGGAAACGGTAACGATAATTAAGCCGTCAGAAATCGGTTATCATTTCCGTTACGTAATGGCAACGGTAACGATAATTAAGACGTCAGAATTCGAACTCGAACTGAAAAAAGGAAAATTTGGTTGGGTTTTTCATTGTTGTTTGTGACTCCCGGACAAAAATGCAGGTGAAAATATGCCTGCCTAAGGCTTTGCCACCTACCAGAGGGGTGGTTTCTGGGGTGTCCCCGGTCGTTCGCCCGCCTCTTCTCCTGTCCTGGACTGCTTGCACCAGGCTGGGGGGGGGTCATCCTCATCATCTCGCCAGTCGCCATGTGGTAGGGGGGATCCAAAATGGCGACCACAATTTTTCTTTAGAAATCGTGGTCAAAAAACACACAAAATCACCACAGAAACATGTGAAATTTATTTATTTTAAATGCCTGAATTTTAATAGTAGCAGCAGTGGGATTTTTAGAGCAATAAAACGTTGTATTGATTTTATTTTATTTTATTTTATTTTATTTTATTTTATTTTATTTTATTTTATTTTATTTTATTAGACCTGCCCATTTGGGCTGGGCATGGGATGGGACCATGCAAATTTTTTGAACCATTCCACCAATGGCATGGCCAGGTTTTGACTGACACTTCTGGATAAAGGGGGGAGGTTCGACTGGGAGTGGGAGGTGTGGATTTAGTTTAAAAATATATTATATACTACCATTTATTTTCTATTTGCTTGCACACACACACATTTGGGGTGCAAGCCAAGAACAGAACCTCTATCCTATCCTAATATCCTAACTGCCCACTCGCCCATCCGCCCGCACCACCACCCGCCTGCGGCCTGCGCCACCGCCTGCCCACTTGCCCATCTGCGGCCGCTGCTCGCCCGCCCACGCCTCCCCCCTGCCGCTGTTGCCGCCTGCCCATGGCCCTCACCACTGCTGCCCGCCTGCACCTACCCCCGCCCCCGCCCCTGCCCCGCCTCCTGCCTAGGGTGCAAAAACACCTAGCACCGACCCTGATTGCGGGACGCCCCTATTCTCTGGGAAGTCAAATCACGCTAAATAGCAGTGGAAATGACAAACAACAAACGACAAATGGAAACAACAAATTTTTGAAAATTTTTGTGACAAACGGAAATGACCCGAAACGGACCCGTTCTGACAAACAACAACTCGAAATATAATTTTTTCTGGTCGTGCCCATCTCTATTGATCAACAAGACACAATGATGTTGGACACAATCTGATGCTTCCAGTTTTGTAGAGGACACACATCAGGACAGTATTGTGGTCGTTTTATCCAATATGTATTATTCATCCAAAAATTGTTCTTGGAAATGTGAAAAATCCCAAACATTGACACCCTACTCTTTCCTCTTTCATGTGGATGTGCAATATGTGCCATGGTTTGATTTCTTAGTCTCTTCCGGTTGAGATAGAGGATGGGTTGGGTTCATTTTTAATTACTTCGGGATGGGTTGGGAAATGGTCAATACGCTTGAGCTTTAATTTGATTGATTATGCTGTAAAGCTAAAGTGAGTTATAAAATAGGCTCATTGCATGTCTGTACTCAAGGAGACAGTGGATAATTGAATCTTCCATAACCTGCTTTCAAAGCTGGCCTTTGGTTTCCTGATCTATTAAGAACATTTATTGTTCCTAAATGTTAGAATGAATAAATAATGAGTTGTAAAACAACACAGAAGATGTTATAATAACATTACAACAATCTATGGCAGGATCTCATCGGAAATAGTGATTCATTTTTCACCTATAACTCAAGACATATGGTAATATCATGGAAGATCTTTGGAATAATTATCAACATTGTTTAGAAGATTGGGGAAGCTTTTCAGATTCTACTTATGGGAAATGGCACAAGATTCAGGATGATCCAAAGGCTCATTTTTTTTGATATTATTAGGATAAAAGTAATTTATTTAATTACCAATGTCTTTATTTTTATGTCTCAAATTATGCATGCCTTTGTGTTATCTACTCAGAGTGAACACACCTTCTTTCACACACATTAATGGGGCTTATGGTGATTCCCACCCACTCACATGCTAATTCTCCTTACCAAAAACACTTTTTCCTAGAAAACATAGAATTGTCACTTCTAGAAACCTCCAGGACATGTGGTTCATCTTTCAAACAGTCTACATGATCCATATAATGTCATAGATAACAGCTATTTTTCAAAATTAGATGGGCCAGTACCAATTCCAGTTTTGGTGTGTCTGTATATTTACACATTTGATGGTAAACATAATTTAAAAAGGGCTGTGGAATCAGAAGACTCTGATCTAGAATACATTTTCATTTATCTAAAATGGCAGTGAAGGTATACCCCCAATCAGCTGCTTCTAGTTATTTATTTTAGAAACTTTAAAATACTATACTATGTCTTACAACTATGTATTATATACTACAACACTTGAAGTTGATGGTGTAAAAAGATAATTTTATTGTCCTGCAAAGCAAAGCAGCCTTCTACCAGGCAATTCTAAAAATGCAAGCAGCCCCCAAATAAATAAATAAATAAATAAATAAATAAATAAATAAATTTGATACTAGGCTTTGAATTAGTAACAAATTTGGAGCAGTTGTAGAAGATGAACGGTTATTAAGGTACATTTTTTAAAAAAATAAAAATTCTTTATCCCATACATTCACAAATAGCTTTACCCAAAAGAGTTCAGTTTTATAACATTTCACACAAATGGAAAATACCAATCTTGCTTATCTTGAAACAGAATGATTGTGGAAAGAATCCAGGATGCAGGGGGCGGACATATTGTTCCTCAAAAACAACCTTTATTGTAAGACTGAGCATGTGAGGCATAGACTCTCAGCAAGAGCTTAACAAAATAAAATATTATATACATTCATAGGAAGGAGAAGGAGATATCTTGAGAGAAAGGCCAAAGGACATGAATGAAAATGCAAGTTTTCTTTAAGGAATAGCAAAACAAAACAACAAAAACAACAAAAACCACCTGGGTTGCTTTAAAGAAAGTTTAAACTGTGAAACGGCTGCTTTGGCTTCATGACTGGAGATATTTTAGCAACACTTTGGCACCCATTCCACCCATCTTGTCACTATACAATAGCTTTTGAAAATCCAAAGAGGTCATGTGCCATCAACTCACTTCGTATAGTAGTGACTATATGAGTTAAAGACTTTCTGTATCATTAACAACTCTGCTAAGAGCCTGCAAACAAGCAATAACTCATGTTAGGTTGTTCTTTCTTCCTTCTGCTTCCTCCCTAACAGCATTATCTTGTCCAGTACATTCTGCTCAGGACTGTGGAACCCCTTGTTGAATCAACCTATCTCATGTCAGTTCTTCCTATTCTCCTGCTCACCGCATTTTCAGCAATATTGTCTTTTCCTATTACCTTTTTATTCCTATTATGTATGCATGGTAGGATGACCTCAATTTACTCATTTTTTTGCTCTAACAAGAGTTCAGACTTTACTGGATTGGGCTCCCATTTGTATTTTGGGAGGTCTGGGCTAATGCCAGGGCCCCCGTTATATTTCAAAGGATGAGGCACCATCTTTTGGAAAACATGCACATAGCATATTTGTAGAGTAAGGGCATGGACATTGGGAAATGGTTTTATAGTCTGAATTCTGTGGAGTGAGCATGACAGCATCAGTTTACCTGGCCAGTTAAAAAGTATGCATGTTTCTCTGTTGTCTGTGTTGCATTCACACTCACTTTTCTTCACCATGTCACTAAATCTAAACCAGCCGTTCAAAACATTTTGGCACAGAATAACTACAAACAGATACCAGCTCTTCTTGGTTCTCCCACTCCCCTGCAACTATATTACAGGTCATGTGATCATCTTCTGGGATCCTTTAGCACCGGGTAATTCTACATGAGAGAAGTTCCTCTTGGAATATGTGCATAGTGTACTGTATTCATTTGCAAATTCCTGTTTTAAAAAGCCAGGGAATTAAATGCTTCAAAAAAACCCCCTCTGTTTTATGAATGTGATATATTGTGCCCTTCTATCTATGATTTGAAAAGACCAGGAAATGGCCCAATATTGGTGCACAATATTGTGCCCATGTTGGCACCAGGAATAAATGATGCAAAACTTTTCATAGCAGCCTGAATGTTGATAACACCCAGGTCAGAAGTCAAGACGGCTTACAGACTACAGCAATGATTCCCAACTTTGGACAACACTTGGACCACAGTTCCCAGAAACTGTCCATGGGTTTCTGGAAGATGTAGTCCAATAATACCTAGGCTACCCAAGCCCAGGAGCCACTGCTGTACAGGATACCCTCTTGTGCTCACTAGCACACACAAAGCGACACAAAATGGGGAAATTCTGTAACCTGACATATATTTTCATCAGTTAACCATTTCTTACCCAGACACAAACCAATGGCTAGGTCTGTGTTTCAACAAGTATTCTAGGTACTGAGAAATATTATCAGGATTTATTCTCTTTCTCCTTGCTGTTTTTTGTTCAGTAACCTAATTAAGGTTCATTAATCATATGTGAAAATCCATCTCATAAGTGAAACACTCACTGAGATTTGAAGGAAATCTTGACCGAGTTTTCATTTTTCATTGCTTTGGCTTTAGTAGACAATGAGCTATAATTTTCAGTGTTGCTGCAAAATGTGGACAAAATGAATTTCTAAGATATATCTGAAAGATATTCACTCCAATATCCTCCTGGATATTTTAAAGCTTAGCGACACAGCTTACTGAATGGGAAGAAAACAATGTCAGGAGTATGATATGCTTTGCACTTTTGAATGGAGACATTTGACCCAAAGAGATGCAATATTCTTGGGTTGTTATTAAAATAATCAATCACCATTCAAAGTCCTCTCTTTATTTATGTTAACCTCTGATCAAGCCACTTACCCCAATATTTTTATTATGACTTCATAATATGGTGATACGTTACTGCAGCTCTAGGTGCTACTTAAGGCCAAGTCTTTGGAGGCAGTAAGTGTGGAAAAACCAATTATTGATCTCAGAGAGACTCACTTCCAAATAGGGATTGGGGAAATGTCATTGGCTCTGTGTTTTGAAGTGATCTGACCTAGTTTTGTCTTTCTGGGCCAATATACAGAGTGGAATGCAGCTAACTTCATGGTTCTCTGGAAGTTGTGATGTGGCTGGCTGAAAAAAAATGCATATTTATATTGGCTTGCAAAGAGATGGATTGCAAAGATTGTGCAGGCAAAATATAATAAGGATAATTAATTGCATTTGAAATCTTCATTTTTGACATGATTTCAAATGCACAGATAGACATGGAAATTGATTCCACTGGATGCGGATCGGAATGTATGTGAAACAGACAGAAACCATGGCTAATATCCCTTCCACTACATGCTGAAATATGTAGTAGGAAGGGTATCATGTAAGAATCCCCACCCCACTGGCACTCCCTTGAATGTCCCTATGCCTTACAGTCATTTTTCGACGGTATGAAAACAGGCATAAAATGAGGTGCCTGACAGAGAAAAGGAAAAGTGGAATAATTTTCTTTCCACTTTACATTTAAGAAGCATTGTAATACCTTATGGGTTGTCATGCCTGCTTTGAGCAAGCATTATAGGATACATTTTAAATTAACACTTGCAGTAACAGGATTAGATTCTGATGTTTAATTTTTGCATAATATCATATGAGACTTAACTGTGGTCATAAATTCTTAAAAACAGTTGCAGAACACAGCAACCAAAATCCAAGTGGCAATTCAAGGATTTTTCCTACTTCTGTTTCCCCTTGTCATAATTGGTCATACAATCAACCACATACCCTGTTTTACAGGCAGTGCAAGACTGGCTGCGGAAGGCAAGGCTACAGAAGGAGGAGAAATAGTGAGGCAACCACACTTGTGTGACCAGGCCACATAAACTATCAGGATTCTATCCAGTAACTGAAAGAGCAACCATGGGTTGTACAGTAAGTCTAACCACTGCAGTAATAAAAGAACAAATAGCCAGCTTGATTAGATAACAGATCTCATTAATATGATTAACTAGGAGTCAATGATATGTTCAGTCAACAGTATTTGTCAAGTATTGTCAAATTCATTCATTGACCATTGAAGAGAGACCAAAACAATGGCATTAGGAAAAAGTGCTACTTTTATTTTGACTTTGTTGTTGAGTGTGTGTTTGTGTGTGTGGACTTTATAAGGGCAATGTCTGTAACTTCAAAATGTGAAAGGTTTGGCCCTCAGAGGAGGTTTCATTTTCCTGCTTTCCCCCACACAATTTCTATGTCAACCTGCACTGTGTTTTATAATCTTTACAACTGCCTTTTTCTTGTACCCTTTGTTCTGTTTATTTATATGTTGAGTTCCCACATGTGCTATCCATTACGGGCAATGGCATATCCTTCAGAGTTAAGTTTGCACCATATTCTGTTCCACACTGTCTCCTTTCTATCAGGATGAACTATAAGTGCTCTGGCACTGTAACACAGTTAGTAATCATATTTTACAGCCATCACGAATCCCTTAAGAGCTCCTAAAATTTTATATCCTGAGCTCACACAGTATACCATTCGTCATTTCACCAAATTTTTAGTTTGATATTCTGTCTCTCTGGCAGGCTGTAAAAAGATGTGCCCTGATCTTGAACTGATGCATATGAAGGGTGGTGCTGTACAATACCTAAAGGGTTCAATGACTGTCTAATTTTATAAATTAGTCTCTGGGAGAGCTTTACTGATAATTGTGGTTTTCCTTAATTATAATCTACATATAAAACAGCTATGCTTTTATTTTACCAGCTATCTGGGAATCAATGTAAAGAAATAAACAATACACAGTTCTTATAGTTCTAACTATAGCCAAGCAGACAAAAATTGGATCTTATTCTCAGTCGATTAATCTTATTACTATAGCTATATTTCCTCAGCATTTCAATGGATACCTTTCCTTTTCAATCTTTTTTTTATTCTCAGAAAGGGACTGGGGGTTTTCTTCTTTATATCTAAGTGTATTTTTATTCTGTTCTCTATAGATTTGTCTTTGTGCTGGCACTATATTAGAATTGTTCACCTTCACTTCTCTAGATTGGCTCATACTCTGAAAATATAAATTATATATCTATAAGAAAAAATATGTATTTGTAGCATAATAGATTGTTGCGCTGAATGTTGCGGTAAAATAAAATGAGTGGCTTACTTCTGGGATGCAATCCATACGGAATATGACAGTGTTCATTTTCATTTATTAGATATGGCTTCCTTGCTTCATTTTCTAAGATGCATGGTACATGCAGAATGAAAATAAATGCTCATGTCCTAGCCTACTTCTTCACAGACTGTTGTTTTCTACTGAACATCATGTCAGAGAGGTAGAGTAACAGTGACAGTAGGCTAAGTTGTGGAAAGCCTATTCTTAGTTTTCTTCTCCAAGGCAATGATCAGTTGTTCACCATGTTGAGACAGACAATCTTAGGTCTGTCTCAACATGGTGACATTCTGGAGGGCTCTATCAACCCCATGCCAGCTATTTACTATCTGGAAATGTAAAATTCTGAAGCCATCCTTTATAGGTCTGTCAAGTTATCAACTGCATAAGCTGAGCAATACAATGCATATGAATGGCGTTGGTTATTAGTTTGTCATGGCTCCTGAATGTATTAGTATTGTATGTATGTATTGATAATAAAACTGAAGTACATGATAACATGCAAAAGTATGATATCTAAACCACCTGGAGTAGCTTTCGCTAGATGGTTGTGATATATAAATTAAATAAATAAATAAATATGCATCATTCTGTCATATATAAGCCTGCAGTTGTGTGGTTCTTCTTTCATAGAATATTAAAAACTGAACTGAAATCCTAGAGTTTATAGAAGGTTATTCTTCACTGTAACTGAACCATAAGGCATTGTCTTAGGAAGTGACTAATGAGGCTCTCACATCACTTTAAAGTGGAAATTATTCTATACAGCAACATATTCCGCATAATCAAAAACCCTCTAGTTTATGACTGTGGGAAATGCCAGGAGATGGCTCAATCCTGCTGCACTGGAAAAAAAAGTTTGCCAGTCTTTGCATAGCTTCCCCCAATGAAGCTGAAACATTCTATCTACTTTGGAAATCCCTTGCAGATAAGCCTGGTTTATGCATGCCTAATTTATAATGTAGTGGTCATATTCCCCTTTTGAGAGGCCTTTAATGAGGTTTAATATTTCAGCCCCTATTGCTGGGATTCTTTCTATATAAGAAAGGGGTTTGGCCATCAATTCTTTTTCAAGTTAAACAAAATAGAACTTTGATTTTTTAAAAATATGTTTTTAATCAAAGGTCCTTTGTGGTCACCTGTTTCTGAATGGGTGTGACAATCCTGGGTTTTAAACGCTGCCATCGTTAAGATACCTTAAATTATTGTGTAGCAAGAAAGGAAACTGACACAATGTTTTAAAGTTCAAAATAAATAATGTAGTTTATTGTTTACAAATAAGAAAAATAAGCATTGAAGATGTGACTTTTAACAGGTTCGGAACATTATCTTAAATTACTACTAAACCTTCCTTTATTATATATTGTAAAAATATTGAAACTTCCTATACAATATGTTTTTGTTGTTCAGTCATTCAGTCATGTCCAACTCTTCGTGACCCCATGGACCAGAGCTCGCCAGGCCTTCCTGTCTTCCACTGCCTCCTGGAGTTTGGTCAAATCCATATTGGTTGCATCAATGATATCGTCCAACCATCTTATTCTCTGCCGTCCTCTTTTCCTTTTGTCTTCAATCTTTCCCAACATCAGAGACTTTTCCAAGGACTCCTCTGTCCTCATGAGGTGGTCAAAGTACTGGAGCCTCATAATATAATATAATATAATATAATATAATATAATATAATATAATAT
>JAHTLZ010000237.1:57062128-57096160 GCA_023846285.1 Phrynocephalus versicolor
TATAATATAATATAATATAATATAATATAATATAATATAATATAATAGTTCTTAATCCAACCCTACCAGTCCCTAACCTGTCACTAACCAGACCCTATCCAATTCCTATCCAGACCCTATCTATCAGTTATTCTAACAGACACTTGCTTTTATACTTCCTTAGCTCTGCCCTCAGCCCATCATATTAGCTATCCAGCTTGCCCTACTTGAATATTCATGAGACATCTTCCACCTTCTGTTACAATGGGTGATAAATCTGTTTTACTTTTTAAAGTGATAACCCCCCAGCGCAAACATCCCCATTTGGTCATAGAGCAGGAAGACTCTGTCAGCCTTATGTGTGCCAAATTTGGTGCTAATCCAAAGTCCATTCTCAAATTTATAATTTTTATTTAATTTATTATTTATTTTGAATATTTTTACCCCACCTTTCTCCTTGGAAAAGGACCCAAGGTCGCTTACAATAATGAGGAATAATATACAGCCCAGAACATTTAAGACATATTCAAGTTAAGAACAGGGAATTAGGAGAGGCATCTTGAGGCTCTCTGAGGTTGCTGAGAAAATTGCACAGTCAGGGGATAAGAGGGCAGATCCTCTTATGGATTGAGAACTGGTTGAGATCCAGGAAACAAAGAGGTAAAAAGCGGTGTGCCCCAGGGATCTATCCTGGGACCGGTGCTTTTCAATCTGTTCATAAATGACCTGGAGACAGGGATAAACAGTGAGGTGGCCAAGTTTGCAGATGACACAAAACTTTTCCATGTGGTAAAAAACAGAGAAGATTGTGAAGAGCTCCAGAAGGATCTCTCCAAACTGGGGGAATGGGCTGTGAAATGGCAAATGTGCTTTAATGTAGCCAAATGTAAAGTAATGCATAGTGGGGCAAAAAAATCAACACTTTATCTATCAACTCATGGGCTCTGAGTTATCAGGAAAGAGATCTTGGTGTGTTGGTGGACAGCTCCATGAAGGTGTTTACCCAATGTGTGGCAGCGGTGATGAAGGCCAATTCCATGCTAGGGATTATCAAAAAGGGGATTGAAAATAAAACAGCCAACATTATAATGGCATTATACAAAACAATAGTAAGGCTGCACCTTATGTATTGTGTACAATTCTGGTCACCGCATCTCAAGAAAGACATAGTGGAACTGGAAAAGGTGCAGAAGAGAGCGACTAAAATGATGACTGGGCTGGGGCACCTCCCTTAAGAGGAAAGGCTAAAACATTTGGGGTTCTTTAGTCTGGAAAAAAGGTGCCTGAGGGGTGATATGATTGAGACAAACAAAATAATGCAGGGCATGAGCAAAGTGGATAGAGGGAAGCTTTTCTTCCTCTCACAAAATACCAGAACTAGGGGACATACACTCAAATTGAGGGTTGGGAGAGTAAGAACAGACAAAAGAAAATGTTTTTTCACCCAGCGCGTTGTTAGTCTGTGGAACTCCCTGCCATATGATGTGGTGATGGCATCTGGCCTGGATGCCTTCAAAAGGGAATTAGACAGATTCCTGGAGGAAAAGTCCATCACAGGTTACAAACCATGATGGAGATGTGTAATCTCCAGACTTAAAACTGGGGTACTTCAAGAAGAAGATGCAGGGGAGTGGTATCAGGAGACAGATATCTAGTCTCATGCACTCCCAAATGCATCTGGTGGGGCCACTGTGAGATACAGGAAGCTGGACTAGATGGGATGTTGGCCTGATCCAGCATGGCTCTTCTTATGTTATTATGTTATTAGAACATTAAAAGGTAACATTAAAGCTACAAAGAGTACACAGAAAGAAAAATTCAATTATAAGGGATGGAAACTAATATGGAAATCATTGATGTTCTTACAAAATCAGTCAATACAATAATGTATGGTAATCCATATAAAAGTCACATAGTAGCTAGTCCCTCATTCAGGGAAAGCTTGCCTGAAGAAGAAGGTATTTGTCTGTTTCCAGAAAGACAGCAGAGATGGGACATTCCTGGCCTCCAGTAGAAGGGAGTTTCAAAGTCTGGGAGCAGCAACAGAGAAGAGTTCTTCTTAGATGCACCTGTGAAGGTGGTGGGATGGAGAGGAAGGCCTCTTCTGATGACCTAAGCACCCAAGCTGGTTCATATTGCAGTATTCGATCTTTGAGGTAGCTTGGATCCAAGCCATTTAGTGCTTTGTAGGTTAAGGTCAGAACCTTGAATTGTACCCAATAGATGTTTGGCAGCCAGTAGAGCTGCTTTAATATGGGTGTAATGTGATCTCTTTAACCTGTCCTAGTCACCAACCTGGCTGCTGCATTTTGGACTCATTGAAGTTTCCTGAGACTTTCCATTGCTAGCCCCATATACACTGCATTACCAACTGGGATGTCACTAGGGCATGTGTCACTGTGGCCAGAGCAGATTTCTCAAGAAACAGGCATAACTGACGTAGTTGTTTTAATTTTGCAAATGCACTCCTGGCCTTAGCTGTGACTCAGGCATCTAGGCTCAAGGACGAGTCCAGGAGCACCCCCAAGCTATGCACCTCTTTTTTCAATGGGGGGTATTCAGGTTGTAGGCCGGCCACAGAGACTAGTGAAACGTCAGGAAGAAAAACTTCCATAACAAGACCAAACAGCCTGAAAAGCTCACATTGATAATTTTTTGTGTTTGAGCTGCTCAAATGTTTAGAAGTATGTTGAATATTAATTTGCTCTATTGCTCAATAGCAAGGATGTATGATTGTGTAGATATAACCATTATAGCCTTGAAATGCCATGCTGCAGGAGTTAGGCAATGTGCAACCCTCCAGATGTTGTTTGAACACAATCCCCTCACCACTGCTTATGTTATCCAGACCAGATGAATTCTAGCAACATTTAAAGGGCCATAAATTGCCCCATCACAGCTATAGTAAGGCCATTACTTCACGTTCATTTTGTACTGCAACAATTTATATTCCATAATATAATTTGTTGTGGTCATATGGTTTTGTTGCTCTTCCTACATGCCCAAGATCACACTTTATTGTTACGAAACTTATGTGACCTCACAGGTAATGTCGCATCAAAGTGCATTCTTGTTTTGTTGTTCTGCCAAACGAGGATGAAAATGGAAAAGAAGTGCAACAAATATTACCAGATAGTGCCTTGTACGGGGACAAAAACTGTACCAGAAAAGCGACAAGAAAAACACGACCCCTAGACCCGGTACAACTTTAGTGTGTTGAGTCGCGCTTCAGGGGCATAGTTGCACTTTATTTTTCTTGAAGCGCAATGGATGTGAGAGAATAATTTTTTATTCTGCAACTCAGCGAACTTTCTAGAGTGACAAAATGGATGTTAAGTAAAGGCCAGATACTGTAGAATTAGTACTGCAAATTTTTTTTTGTTAAAAATGACTTGGTCCATCCTCTAACAGTTAAAACACCATGAAAATAAACTCTCTTCCCCAAAGATTGTAAGGTCTCTCTCCCTCTCCCTCGCTCCCTCTCTCTCTCCCCTCTCACATAATGTTTGTTCATTTACAAGTCTGGGTTTTCTCAATTTCAATAAAATTGCATTTTATTGAACCATTGTCATTTTCCATGGACTTGTTAAAGTAATAGCATTTGACAGTTTGCTTTCATCTTTGTGATGAACCCACCTATCTTCCTATAATTGCCTCTGTGTGCATGTGTGTGTGTGTGTGTGTGTGTGTGTGTGTGTGTGTGTGTGAGAGAGAGAGAGAGAGAGAGAGAGAGAGAGAGAGAGATCATAAATGTGAAAGACTGTGAATTTTGCACAAAATCTGATGTTTTGAGCAATGTGTGCTTTGTTAAAAAGACCATTTGGTGTCAATGGTTTTGTGCTACAGGCTGTATCACTCAAGGAGGTTTGAGAATCCTTGAAATACTATCTAACTGTGTTAGGATGGCCCATCATCTTCACATCCCTAGTGCTAAGTCAGTATTTTCAGTCTCACTATTCCCCTCTTTTATGAATGAAAAAAAAATGAAATTATCTGGGAAAGAAAATAAACACTCACCTAAATGTGTCATTCCGGTTCTTCCTCTCCAGCTGTGAAAATAGAAGGAAGCAATACATGATTTTCATACAGACAGGAAGAGCTCTGAGATACTGAATGTGGTTCTATGTGGCACTAGAATATATTTAGTGCATTTCAAATAATTTTCTCCCCTGTCTTGCTAATATTGGTGAGGGATACAGAATGGTACCACTGGTGGCCTGTACTCAAGTTTTAAAGGAATTGTTAATTGTGAAAATCTGAAATTCAACGTGTTCTTCTTTTTCTTTAGCATTTGTCCCACTTGGTGATGGGGTCTGCTAGGCATATCCATTTTTTTGATGTGACCTTTTTGGGAAAAGTTTCGCCAGTCTGTCACCTAGCCTACAGCACCTGATATTCCCAGGCAGTCACCCAACCAATTACTAATCAGGCCTGACCCTGTTTAGCTTAAGGGTGGTATGGGTGCTGAGGCATATATATATATATATAACATATCAGTTAAAAAATAAACAGATATTGAGAAAAGGCAGCTATAGGATGGATATGGGTATAATGTTAATGTGCATAACATTAGTCAGAGTAGATACTAAAGAAAGTGGTAGTCCCAACTAGATATGCATGTTGACAAGTCTCATTCATTAAAATTGTCTACTCTGGTTTGGACCCAGTTATTTAACAAATAGTGCGCTTAATGTTAGTTTAGAGCATTGATTCCCAACCATGCATCTCCAAGATGCTTGTTGGTTAAAAAATCCAGAAGCCTTCACCACTAGCTGTGCTGGCTAGGTTTTCTGGGAGTTGTAGTTCAAAAACATCTGGAGACCCAAGGTTGGGTACCACTGGTCTTCTTTGTGACTAAATGGATTAGGTCAGAATTCAGCAGAGTGCAACTCCATGAACTGGTTGTTCAACTTAAGGAAAATGGTGAAAGCATTTTTCAGTTCTGCCAATCGCCTTTTGCATTCCAAAAAACAGCATGGAGGGTTAAGAATATAGGTGAGATCATGCTTGGGGATGCAGGAAGAAATCGGAATTAATTAAAATTGCCACTCTTTTTTCTAGTGGATAGTCTCCTAGATATGTTCTATCTGCCAAAGGAAGGAGGCTTTCTTTTTGTTCAGAAGCAGCTCTGGACATGGCTGAACACTAAACACCAATTCATCAAGTGTTTAAAAGACTGGAATTGTACATGATTGTTTCTGGATGAAAGAGGAACTTGAAGAACTCTGAGATGTTTGAGATTAACATTCAGTGGAGTGAAATAAATGGTATTTCTCAGTCATTTAAGATCTTACTGCAAGACTCAATTGTTAGGTTTGTAGTATTTTGGATTACAAATTCCCTGGAAACTCAGCAGAGCTAAAGCATAGATAAAACTCGGTAGAAATAAAATTAAATAAAGGTTTAAAATCACTGCTCCTCTCATATACTTCCTATTGAGAAGGACTTTAATATTTTTAAAAGGTTCAAGATTTTTGTTGACTATCATTTCAAATAAGTAAACCAATCCTACTATCTTGGTAAATGCCAAGTATAAAATATAAAGCTTATATCATTAGGAAAGCCTCCAAACATAGCAGATTATGCATTGTATAAATTACCATGAAATGCCTTGGGTTTCTAAATATAATTTAAGAACATCATTAATAATTCAGGATCCTTTTTAACACGTTTCAAATTTTGAAAAAGCCATGGTTCAAAATGTTGGGAATGGCCTACTCAACAACATTCATTACAAAACAGTTCAATGGTATAATAATATAAACCTGTCTTAAAAACTGCTTAAAGGGCATGAGTGTTCAGATTGCGTTAACAAATGATGTTTTGAAAAAAAAAATCTTTGAAAAACACTGAAAAATATTTCACCTACAAAGTTAAAAGAATTTTTGAAATACCTGACTACTTTTGGAAATTAATTTGTTATAGGAAGATATTTATACGTAATATAGTGATAACTGCTGGTGATATATACTTTGGAAATTTATATTTTGGGAAGTGTGATGAGAATGTTGATATATTATTACTATGGAGCAAAAAAATTTGAGAACAACAAAGAAATCCCTTTTATGTTTGCTAGGATACCAGAAGATCATTGTTCACATGCTGATTTTGAAATGTCGATGATTCTTCCCAACTTGAGATAAAGATTAGGTTTTCTTTACCTTTGGTGAAACAAGTTTACAAGTTTAAATTTGATTATTAGTCCCAATTAGAATAGAATATAAATCAATGGAAATATGGAAAATCAACATTTATTTAAGCACTACTGGGTTTAGAATAATAATATTTGTAATAAGGGTTGCTATTTTATTGAACACTACAGGAATGTTACAATGGCTCCTGGTAGAAATAAAAAAAAATGGTGATCTATTTCAATTCATGATTCATCAAGGTCGACAAATCATGAATAAAGAATTTATGATTTTTCTATGATTTAAAAAAAACAATTTGTTGATTCTTTACTTTAAACCCCTACAAAATGCCTCCTAGCACCTAGGGACACCAGAGAAGCTTTTCTGGCTCTCCTCTACAAGCCCTGCATGTTTAATGACGTTTCGGTTCTGGTTATCTGAATTATACAGGAATACAGATAAAGGAATCAATAGTTTTTGATGAATTTTGCAATCAATTTTTAATTCTATATTCCTAATTAATTGCAAGTGGAATGTTAGCCTTAAAGGATAATAATTTTTTTTTAAAAAAATGCATGCAATATATTAAAGAACCTTGTGGTGCAGTGGTTAAACTGATACATTGCACCCACAACGGTGCTCACAAAGTAACTGTCAGGTCTGTTTTCCAAGTGTGAATGGTAGTGATCAGAAGAAGGTGTCCTGCATATGATCTTGACTACTGCCATTAGTGTTGTCAATATGCAATATACATGTTCCTGGAGAGGAATTGTTTTGGGGACTGTGACTTGGAAATCCTAAATCCAAACTTTGCCAAACTTGGAGTGGGTAGAGAGGAGAGTCATCAGAAGACCCACGGTGAGTTTGGTGTCCCTAACTCATACAGGAGCTATTCCACCACTCCAGAAACCATGAACCATTTCAATTCACTGGAAAATTCATGAAAGTTTGTGGCTTGCAAATAGTGTTGAACCATCACGAACCATTATTTTCCCAGTTTGAGCCCATCTCTAAACATAGTTAAGCAATCCTGTTCATTAGAGATGGGCACGGAACAAACAATTTTTTGTTTCCATTATTCGTTTGTCATTTCATTACGTAATGAAACAACAAACAAAAATTGTGATGAAAATGAAATGAAATGAACAGAACCACGAAAATTTTGTTCGTTACGTTTCGTTTCCATTACTGGTGGCGTGCAATGAAATGAGCTGTTTTAAATGTTAAAAACCGCCTTGGACATCCATAAAAATGCAGCAATAATTATTTATACTGTCTGATAATACCTACTGGGGGGAGTTGGGGTCCTTAAAATGTGCATTTATGTCTTTTCTCAGATTGCTGTATTTTTTTTCTTTAAGCGGAGTTAGGGGACATCGACCCAAACTGGCTCCCAGATGCCTAATATTGATTTCTTGGGTATTAAAACGCCCTGGACATCCATAAAAATGCAGCAATAATGTGATAATTATTTGAAATTATTACCTACCAGGGGGTTGGGGTCCTTAAAACGTTTGTTTTTGTCTTCTCCCATCGCAATGTATTTTTCTTTTCCCTCTATGGATGACAAAATGGATGTCGCCACTCCAGCCACAACATGGAGGCAAGCCATGTGATGGGATCATGTAAATTCTTGGACAACTTCAACCAATAACATGCCAGGTTGCAGATTGGGCAGGTCTGGTAGCCACAGAGGGCATAAAAAGCTCTGGCAGCCCCCGTCCTCCTTGCAGTCTCCAGTGGGAGTTAGGGTGGGATTGCTGTCACTGCAACTCTAGCTTCAAGTCCTGCAGCCTCCCTGTGTGTGTGTGTGCGTACCTCTCAGTGAGTACCCTCCCCTGCCCTGCAGTGCAGTGACTCTGCGGCTGCCTTGCACCCTGGGCAACGCCAGCTGCTGCCTTTGCAGCCTCCCTGTGTACCTAGTCTATACTGTGTCTCTGCCAGCATCAATTTTTTTTAGTGTTTCCCCTCTGGTCTGGGGCGTTGGGGGACGCCCACACATGAAAATGCTTTTAAAAATCACGCAAAAAGCGGGTAGAAATGACAAACAAACAAAAAACAAAAAACGGAAATGAAATTTTTCCAAAAAATTTGCGACAAATGGAAACAAAACAAAATGGACCTCTCAATGAAAACGACAAACGAAATGCCATTTTTTTATTCGTGCCCATCTCTACTGTTCATATATCAATTGTGAGTAAATATTTGATGAAGGTAGTATAAAGCATGATGGAAATGATTTTCCTCTTTTTCTTGGCATATACATCTTCTCCAATGCTTTTAAAGAAATGTCAGAAAAACGAAACGAGAACACTGGAAAAGAGAATTCTAAAAACTTCTTCGGCATTCACAACATTAGAGGGAAGTTCTCTTCCACTCATCATTCTTTTCCAAGCCATTGAAGATTATGTTTGGGAAGTCACTGTGACTCTTAAGACCCATGTAGTCATCAGAATATCACAAGTAGCTATGAATGACTTGGTTCTCATTTATCTCTAGGGGAGTTTCTCGTATTCACAGGGGCTCTGCTTGGAGCTAACCTTTAAAAAACGCCAAAAAGGAACATCTTGAGCTATTATATGGCTACTGAAACATGTGAATAAGATAAGGAAATGTGGGAAGGAAACTAGCATGATACATCCTGGAGCACACAAAGAGCTGATGAAACAGTTCACATTGCAAGATACAAAACTGTAATATTCAACATTTCTCTAAGTAGCATTGTTGCAATTTTTAAAGACTTCTTGCTGTCATCAATTAATTATTCCAGGGTGATGGATCTCATCAAGATTAGAAATAATGCCTTCTTTGCCACTAATTGCATTACAATGAAAATAAGTTGACCTTATTTTACAATGTAGTAAAATAACATTGTCAAATTATTAAGGATTCAGTCCTAAATACTCCTGCAAGATGGAACCTTTTTTTCCCTTCAGTGGCTAATCTTGTTTTACTTCAACAGCTCACAATAGCAAATACCTTCTTTAATTAGTAAATTAAAAGAGGTTTTCAGAGAGCCTTATCTTTTTAGCTTTGTTATCCCATCTGTGCACGTCTTGAAAAGAGCTACGATATGTATAATGCTAATTAATTTTGTACCACACTAGAGCTGTTAAGCTAGGTATTCAAATCCTCTGCCCAATTCAAATGCATCCTGAAGCTTAAAGTTATTACTGCTAATGAGTAATTTAATTTACTTTAATTTAATTAAACTATATTTAATTCAGTTACATGAAGGTACTCTTGCAGACTGTGAAAATACATATGATATAATAATAGCCATGGATTTAAGTGTAATATTGTGTTGCAAATATTGTTCATTCCCTTACAAAACCAGAGAAGTATAATAACTCTTGGACTCCTTAGCCACCTTCTACAATATGCAATGATTAAAAACAAATAATCGTAACAAAACAAACACAAAGGCCAGAATTAAGCTATAAAAAAATTTCCTGCTATACTTGTAAATCCTGGTGATGTCTAAATCTTGTATAATTCAAAGAGCTGTGTAAAACATAATGTTATCCATATATATCAAGTCTTTTTCTACCCACAGTGAACCCACCTTGCTCAAATCGAAGTTACAGAATCAAAGTTCTCTTTTCCTACTGCTGTCAGCTTTTCCAAGCATTATTTCTTCCCCCTTTTTATTAGCCAAAAAGGATAAATATATAAAAAGTATATATTTATTTATGAAAGTAAAATATGTTACTTAGCCTATTGACACATCTAGACACGTATGAAATTTATTCTCAATGCCAAGCCAGGTTCTATCTGTGGCAGAAAAGAAATATTGTCTTCATCTGTTGTCACAGTTGTCCCTACTACTACATAATTGCTGTTGGTATCTAGTTTATGTGATATGGCATAGTTGTATTTCCTTCTTTGAATGTGTGTACCATATTTTTTCGTGTATAATACCAAAAAACAGATTCCCCCCCCCCAAAATAATGGCATGAAAAATTAAGGGGTGTCATATATAATGAAGTAAGCCTTTCCGGGAGTGAGGGTGGGGTAGGGGGTTAGCCAAACTGACCTTGCTGCTGTTTTCTGAAAACTCCTCTCTGCTTTTTCTTTGTAAGGACCAGAGCTTTCATTTCTGCAGGGGAATGCTTGGGGGTGGAGCAACCCATTAAGTTTATTTTCAGGCAAGCAAGAAGGGTCTGATTCCCCAAGAAGAAAGCAGAGAGGAGAGCAATCAAGCACTCCTGGAAAGAAAACAAAACAAAACAGTACCCTGTATGAGAAACAGCAGGGGATGGGGTGGAGGACAAATGAAACAGTCCAATCTGTTTGGATTCTCCTGTTTCACTTTTCCTCCACCCCACCCTGCTTGACTGACATCTTCTCTGCTTTGTTCTTGCAGGTTTGGACCCATCTGTTTTGCCTGAAAATGAACTTCTTAATGGGTTATTCGACCACCCAGCATTTCCCTGAAAAAATGAAAGCTCCAGTCCTTGCAAAAACAAAACAAAAGAAAAGAAAAAACAGAGAGGAGTCTTCAGAACACAGAAAGTAAAGAAAATGCCATGGGTTGGGGTGGAGGAGGGCTCAAAGAGGATTTATTAATGTTCTTAATTTGGGTGTCATAAAAGTTGGGGGGGCATCTAATATACAGTTGTATCTTATAAAGAGAAAATATGGTATTTATCTAGTCTCATGCGCTCCCAACCGCATCTGGTGAAGCCGCTGTGAGATACAGGAAGCTGGACTAGATGGGCCTTTGGCCTGATCCAGCATGGCTCTTCTTATGTTCTTATGTTCTTATGTATCTATAGTTCCTTTAGTTGTTTACAATTTCTCTTAAAATTTTAAACATTCTCCTTCCCAGGGCCTACATGTTATAGGCACCTAATGCAGAAGTAAAAAAAAAAGATTAATAAGGATTTTGATTGCTTTTGTATTTCCTGTAAATGCAAGGGTTTGTAACTAAGAATCTGACAGGCTGCCACCATGATGAGAAACATTATTGTTGTGAGTAAAATGTGTAAAGCCTGGAGGAATGAAAGCATGAGACATACTGGATGTACTATACCTAGGTACTATAAAGCCAGTTACAGAGACTGCAGGTTATAGGATTTACAAATACCACCTTTTGCAATCTTTTACTCATTTTAAGCTTTGTGCAGTGGCAGTATCATAGCCAATGAAGTTAATCCGAGTCATGATCATTGCTAATTGAAACTTGACTCATTTTAATACATTCTCAGTATTCTCCCTTGCCACAACTGTAAGTTATGAAATCAACTCATTTGCAGTGCTATTTTATTATGACTTTGTTCTCAGGCCTGGCTAACTGTTTTAGAGAAACTTTTAGTAAACTACTGTTCAAACTTCATTTTTAAAGCACAATGTACATTTTTCTTGGGTGCATTTTCTACACACAGCCCTAATTGTCTTAGCACCCTATACATTCAGAATTTCATATCTTGACCCCCTAGTGAATTTCCATGGCCAAGTGGGAATTAGAACCCTGGTCTCCCAGTTTCTAGTCATCCACTCTATTCACTAAAACCTGGGTATAGGTTGGTTTGGGTTCTTGTCATATCACAATTGTTTCCTTAAGTATTATGGGAAGAGGAATCCAGTCTGTTGAGATGGTGCACACTTACACTTTTTCCAGCATAGTGCTAAAATTCAGAATAGAGAAGGTATTTTGTTATTTTGTGCCATCAAGTTGGAAGTGATTTATAGCAACTATAATTGGTTTGTGAGACATTTAAAGAGTGGTTTTACCAGTTCTACAGGCCCAGTAAGTTTCCATGGCTGTGTGTTAGGTATTTGAACCCAGAACTGCCAAGTCCTAGCTAATAATTTTATCTACTACATCACACTGTATACAGGTGGCATTAGGGGTAAGTTATACCTTCTTGATTGTGGCTTGTTCAATGAATGAATGAATGAATGCAACCTTACAAGAGAGTCACAGCATCAAGCCAATGAAAAATTAATTTAGTTCTCTGTTCTCTGGTTTGTTCATTGTTAGCATTGCTGTTAAGTGGCTAACACACTCTATAAAATGTCTACATGCCTGTGTGTTTGTGTGTGATATGTCACTCTGAGTAAAACTCTTAATATGTGAGTAAATGGTGGTGGATCAATCCCACTATTTGCTGAACATTCTGGTTACATGTTACATATCTGTGAATATCAGGCACCCTACAGAAATCAGAATTGTCCATTACTGGGAACAGACATTCAGAAGAAGCAGGTGCATTGCATCCCTGAGTGGCTGCAAGTAAAGACTATAATTTTAGCAAGATAGCAAACCGTGTTTTTATGACAATCAGTATTTTAGCTGCATTGTGGCTACAACCTGGTTGTGCAATTATGCAAATAGTGTAACTTTTATAAGTGAATTACTGTAAGTTAATAAATCTCCATTTGCATTATCTGCTGTGTACTAAGTAACACTATTCAGTGTTCAGCAGAAAAGTTCTAAGAAGATTACATCATTTACAGCAATTTTCCTCTAACTCTTACATTGTTTTAATTTTATTTACTGCATGATAGGATTTCTGCCTCTATCTTCTGTTGACACATATTCCTTTACCCCAAGACTACAACTGTTTGTCTGAACAAATAAAAGCTTCATCGTAAATAAGAAATTCTTCATAAGTGTTGCCTTTTATAAACTCTCAGTAGTCAGCCTATGCCTCCCTATTTTTTTAAAAAAGAAACCCAAAATGTAAAGAGGCTGCCCTCATTCTTCTTGCTTAATCAAAACCTTCACATTTCATTCATCATCAGCTGAGACAACTCAGTGAACATGTGAGCAGCATGCTGTGATTTGAAGTTCTCACCCACTGCACAGTGTTCCAGTTGACTATTTCCCAGCTCATTTTGCTTCACCCAAGCAGAGAAATGCTCACACCCAAGAGTCCCTTCGGAAGCCCCTGGCTGGGATTGCTGAAGCAACAATTAACAGCTTCACTGTGTGCTTGATACCATAGCCGCCCATGTAAAGAGTTCTACATTTTTATTGCTCAAATCCACTTTATTGTAAGTCCCATCACCTCATGCTCTCACCCATCAATTTCTTCCATTTTCTGTTAAAATTCATGCTATTACCATTCTTTCCTCCCAGTGGCATTTTCACTGTTCTCCTTTCTTCCGCAACCTATCTTCTGCATTCATGAGCTTCTCAGACTTATTTCATTTTAAAACTCAACATCACTCAGTAACTATATAAGCTGTGGCAGACGGGTATGGAAGAATGTGTGTCGCACATGGTATATGGAGTAATGTGAAGCACATTCTCTCTCTCTCAATCTTTCAAATAAATAAACAAATAAAAACCGTATTATCAATTGTGGTTGAACTGTTAATATACAAATTCACCTGATTCAGAAAACAATTGGCATTATAAATTAACAGAAGGGAGTAAAGTAATCTCAGAGGGATAAAGTCTGTGTAGTTCAAATCTCTCTCTAAAACCTAAAAAACCCAAGTTTCCAGCGGTCTGACACTAGATAGCTATGTCATACTTAACATCAGCCTCAGTAAACAAAGCTCAGTTTTCAGGTTCTACAGCTGCCCTGACTTATAAGTATATGAAGCTTTTAAAAAAACTTTTTAGAATATGAACAATGCTATTCTATCAGGCAGATGGGTGACATCAATGGATGGATTTTCTGTTTTGTTTATCATCACTTGGCAATCCCACCCACAGCTCAATGTGAAGATAATAAAGTTTTTTGTTTTGTTTTGTTTTTTTGTTAAGGAGAGGGTTGTTAGTCCTGGGCTTTGACAAGAAGCTGAAATGATGAAAGGATATTGTATTTTGGACATGCTAACAAAATTAAATGGGAATCAAAATAAGGGTAGGAGAAATTGAAGGATAACATTTTTTATTTCACTCTCTAATCTTAAAACAAAGAGAAAAGGGAAGAGGAGGACAAAAAGACAAAAGAAAATGGGATTCAGGTAAAATGAGAATAGCTGGAAAAAGACAAGGGAATAAAGGTTGAAGAGGTGGTGTGTGCTTTAGCACTTTGGGTGCAAGGAGACAACTGAGGAGTAGAGACGGGCAACAAACAAAAATCAAAATGATGTTTTGTCATTTTGTTATATAACTAATTGATTCATTATGAAGCAAAATGGTAGAATGTGTTTAATGACAAAAGAAAACTAATTGCCATGTTTTGCTCTAAAATGAAACAGTTTGTCATCGAGGCATCAACCCTTTAATCCCTCCAAATTTGGAGAGGGTTGGGATTCAGGGGGACAAGAAAGAGAGGGGGAGGGAGAGCTTAGGCATACCCACAAAGCAGAGGCACTTCTGAACAGTGATGATGATGTTACTATTTGCCTAGATAATTTCTTTTTGAAGCCAGAGACTCTTTCAACCTGTTAAGCATTCATATGTGGTTCAGCTGGAATAAATTATGCAAAGTTGTATTTTATGAGACGTAGCCTCAAATACTTTATTCTATGACCGTCTCAAGGGGAAACATACACTTTCTCCACATACAAACTGGGAACTTCACTTTCTCTAAAGATGCTGTTTAGTTTACCTAACAATATTAAAGTTTCATACTGTGAAGGGTGACTCCTACCTTCAACAAAACACTTGAAATGACAAGAACACCCCACTGTATTCCAAGTTTGCCATATTTGCTGTTGAATGAGATCAGTGTGTGACATTTTATGCTGCATGCAAATTTTCAGCCATATCTTGACAATCTCATACTTTCAATGCCTGGATTAATACAGCAGAAAACTCCACAAATCACATGGTTGGTGGGCCTCATTCAGACTTAATAATGTTCATAAATCAGTGGACTGGAGATCTAGGATTGTAACTCAGAGGTCAAGATTCAGATTGTTGTGGCTGTGATGAAATTCTCTGATAGCACTTTGCTTACATCTTCATAACAATATATTCCTTGTTTTCCTGTTGGCAAATTAATGGCTGATCAATTTTGATGGCCTTTCATTCTTACAGTGTATGTGTGATAGATAGATAGATAGATAGATATGTAACCCCATGCTACAATTCTGATCAAAACCAACCCCTGTAGTGCTATCAGGTGTATATATATTGTATTTATACAATACAGTAGTACCTTGTATAAAGGAATTAATTCGTTCCAAATGAAAAATATGTTAAGCAATTTTTCCTTTATACAAATTCCCATAGGAATGCATTGAAAATGGAGTGATCCCATTTTTATGTTGTACAGATTCTCCCCATAGGCAATTATGTTAAGCAAATTCCCCCTATCTCTGGAATTTTTTATGTTGTACATATTTTATGTTATACAAACTGTTTGTTATACAAGGGCCCACTGTATATAAAACATTTTCCATCCATAAGACACCTCCATGTATAAGATGAACCCTACTTTTCCAACTGATTCGTAACTGTGCTGTTCTCTCTTCAGCTTACTTCTTAGTCTAACAATTTTAAACAAAAATATAGTCATACATGGGAAAATACTGTAATCCTGTCAAGACGTGTACATTTCCAGATGCTTATCACAGATTATGCATGCTGACATGCACAATGTAACAATCACAGAATGCCCCTAATGGAAAGTACAGAATGCCCAAAATGCACACTATGGAATGCCTTGTTAATGTCAGTTACCATTAGTTTCTTATTACTAATAAAATATAGGCTATGTAAAGCTTCATACGAGCTTTATAATAATAAGTACATTGTTTCCAGTTTCTTCATATTTTGTCTTCCCCTCTCTTATGCAAATTAATCATTTTCAAATTATTTCTTCATTGTAATATATCTGGAATTCACCTTGCATGAACACTAATTTGAAATGCAAAGATTATTGACACAAATTCTATTTTTATAATGCAAAGAATATTGCATTTTATGATATAGGAGTAATGAAATTTTAGCCATCTGAAAATTGCTCCAAAGTCTTCTCCAAATGTATACTCTGGCTCACCATGTAAATACTCAATTCACATGGGTGCTCTTAATGTGATACAATGAAGTATCTAGTCTATGCTATATTCAAGTTAAAAGGAAAATTCTAATTTTAAACTCCCACAAAGGAGACATCCTGTAAAGCAGGTGATAAAGGGCATGTTTTCCCTAATGCTAACAGATGTTCAACATAAATTAAAATGTGTGTATAATTTAAGCAAATTAATGTGGGATTGGAACTCTGATTACATTTAATTTTAATATAGTATTTGATATTGGCGTTCATAAAACCACCTTTTTCAGTTTCTTCTGTTTAGCATGCCAATAATCTGCTCCCACTAACATGGCGTAGTCTATGTAAGTTAAACTAAACTTTGGAGAAGAGGTCCATGTACCTCCAGATTCGTAGGTCACATATGAAAGGACCCACAAAGGAGATATCCAAAAGCAAGTGACAGCATTGAAGGAAAGCATTCAAACAATTTTAAGGAAACTGAATGCTACTTAGTGAGACTAATATTTGTTGAATAAGATTTCATTAAAATATTGAAATATTAAAATATTACAAATATTAAGATTTCTCAAAACTGTTGCTGAAACTGAACATCTAGCCATCTTTCCTGGCAAAATGTAATGTATTTCAAGGAGAGTCAGTAAGGTATCAGTATGACTCCTCTGGTTCAGGGAGAGGTTTTGAGGTTCATTGGGCATGCAAGAGGCCGTACGTCACAAAGCAATCTGACTTGGGTCCAATTAATCTATTTTGTAAATTATTCAGATGTAAAAAAATCATTTTATATTTATTAGGTTTTCCTAAAAGGCAGAGTCACATGCTATATGAGCAAAATATCTATCCCCAAAATGGCCTTTCTTTCTGTATATATTTATAAGCTGTCATTAATATCAACCCAATGCTTTTAACTTAAGAACATAAGAACATAAGAAGAGCCATGCTGGATCAGGCCAAGGCCCATCTAGTCCAGCTTCCTGTATCTCACAGTGGCCCCACCAGATGCGTCTGGGAGTGGACAAAACTAGATATCTGTCTCCTGGTACCACTCCCCTGCATCTGGTCCTTGAGGTACCCCAGTTTTAACCTTGGAGATGAAAGATCTTCCTCATGGTTTGTAACCTATGATGGAGTTTTCCTCCAGGAGTCCGTCCAATCCCCTTTTGAAGGCATCCAGACCAGATGCCATCACCACATCCTGTGGCAGGGACTAACAATGCACTGGGTGAAAAAAATATTTTCTTTTCTCTGTTCTTACTCTCCCAGCCCTCAATTTGAGTGTATGTCCCCTAGTTCTGATATTTTGGGAGAGGGAGAAGAGCATCCCTCTGTCCACTTTACTCATGCCCTGCATTGTTTTGTACGTTTCAATCATATCCCCCCTCAGGCACCTTTTTTCCAGACTAAAGAGCCTCATTTTTTTTAGCCTTTCCACATAAGGGAGGTGCCCCAGCCCAGTAATCATTTTAGTCGCTCTCTTCTGCAAACTTGATAGTTTGCTTCTCATCTTCAGAATAACATAGGGAAGAGTGGTGAAATTAAGCACACATTTTATAGATAGCTATGTTATTTCAGTGGAATTTTAATTTGAGGTCCACATACTGCATAATTTTTCTGAAATCTGCATGCATAAAATTGGGGGGGGGGGGGAATACACCAACTCAAATGAAACAGCTTGTTCTGATGAAAATGATTTTTTAAAGATATAAACCAGAGAATATTGCTAGAATATATTGAAGGTGCAATTGCTTTACTATTTCAGGACAGGCATTTCCTTCTATTTTTGTCTTAATAGAGTTTACCTGACTTCAACAGGACTGCCATGGACTAAGCACGATGAATATCACTCCAAAATTTTACAGATCACCCCTCTTGCTGCTTGTAGCTGATTCATTTGCATCAAATGTTGCTCCTTTCCATTTCCAACCATAGAAAGAAAACAACTCACCAACTGACAAATGCATCACCTGCGGCATTCCAAGAATGTACCAGGAACTGGTGTGTCAGAGTAATCCCAAAAATATGAGTTCTTCTTCTGCTTCTTTGTAGCAGCTCATTGAAGAGTCTAAGAAGTCTGCCAATAATACTACAGCTCTAAGGGACCAATTGCATAGACCCTAAACAAATAGCCGCTCAAATCTTAGAAGGAGCATTGTGTCAGCAAGAGGTGCCTCAAATTTGGATTGTCAGCAGTCTACAATTATTGGCTAGCGGCAATAACAAAGGTGTAATGAGGCAAAAAGCACCCCTAATCATTCATAGGATGCCGACAAGTAATCCAGTAGGAAGGTTTGGCAGGTGCAGATTCGAGCTACGTAAGCTAATTTGTTCCTAGCATCAAGCACTTGATTCAATTGTCTATTTTAGTTAGGGATGGTAAAAGGATATGAGTCCATGAATGATACCCATACACTTGTCTAGCATTTCCTTTACACTTCGTAAGTTGTAGAGTTCAGTGAGCGGAAAGCAGTGGAAGGGAATGCACACACGCATAGCAGAGGATGTCCAATTGCACAATCTAGCAACATTTTATTTGCATACCTTGGATGCACAGATACTGTCACATACAGTTAAATTAGGGGCTAAAACCTATAAAGTGCATATAAACATGTTAGCCTGGCATATCCATGTCCCTAATTTCCATCCTTCCTGAGGATGCAGCAATGCAAGCTGTCCTTTACTTGTGCTACTGATCATCTTGAAATGGGACATGCTTGGACAGAATCTGTTTCATCAGCACACTTATACAATGAAGGTTGCCACCTGGAATCCATTCTGGTCCTCCATGCTCCATCCTAACAGTAGCTTCATGAACTCAGTACAGGATGCATGTCAGGGCAAGCAAGTGTTGAGGGACCCCCATTCTTTTGTAAAAAAAAATCATTGATTTTTTAGGATCCAGGTAGCATTCCACACAATCAAATGCTTTGCTATAGTCTATAAAGCACGGGCTGATCCTCTTTTAAAATTCTTTGGTACACAGGTGATGTTTTTCTGTGTTTCATTAACTATTCACTTTGAAGGCATTGTGACACTTTTTTTTCAAGATTTTTTTAAAAAACTGAGATCCTTCTTAGTTATCCTTCAGCCTGCTTATCATGTACCTGCTTAATTAATGTAGCAGAGACTTTTCCACTTAAGGAGGGAAAAGCAAGCAACCAGGTTTGAGCTCTTTTATTTCCTTTTTCTTTTTCCTGCATTGCACTTTCCAGACTGAATTAAGAAGACAGATCCCTCAAGAGAATTCCTCCCATCTGCTTGGATGAAGGGAGGGTGTCAATGACAGCTACTGATGCCAGTCAGCGAACCCATTGGCATTTTACAAAGGCTGGGAAAGTACGAGTTTTTATATGATGATAATTGCTAATTTTCTTGGAAATTTTATGAAGGTTCTAGAGATGTAAAATTTCCAGAAACTTTTATTTTTTTTGGGGGGGGGGGAGAGAGGGAAAAACTGTTTTGTTTTCTTTACAGATTTCATTTTGCCCCAAACTTTTTTCCCATGGGTTCAACATTTTCAGAAAGTATACATCTCTAGTTTAGGTCTAATACTAAAGCTGTGGGAAACACAATACCAATTTAAGTTGGTTTACAATGTGGATTCCACTTGGAGTTGTAGTGTACAGTAGAAAAAAAGAGACAAAGACTGTTTGAGATAGATTCCTGAGTACATAATTGACAATATCATTCACAAAAGGCTCGATTTAGTTCTGAAAGTTCTTCTTCATGTGCGGGAGTTCTCTTCATATGTACACAAAGTATTGTTTCTCCATTTTAAAAAGCCTGACTCATTGTGCCTTGAAGTTATCAGACATAGGTTGAGTTAATTCCCCAAACAGGGGGAGATCTTTTTAATTTCTCACTCCAAGCTAAAATGTGGCGTGCTAAGTAAATCCAAGTAGTGTCTGTGCAGGAAAGCTATCTAGCTGTGCTTAATTCTAGTATAAAAGGGCAATGTTTCTGCTTACTTGCATGTAAATATAAACAGCATCTGACAATGCTGAACCTATGACAATAATTCTCTCTCTGTATAGATAGATCTAGCTTTTAGCTGGTAAATTATCAAGGTGGAGATTTAGCACCAATGTCAGTGAGCAAATTGCTGTTTCCCATTATTGCTAGTATATCATAACAGCAGAAGCAATAAAATCCCTTGAAATTAAGCTGAGATGGATAGGGAGAAGCAAATGCTTATACTGGTAATATGATAGAAAAGTAAACCTTATGAATGCGTTATGACATACTTGTGTATCAAAACACACACTGGTGTGTTACAAAGCACATTAACAAAAATTGAATTTCTGGTGGACATGTTTGTGGCTGGGCATTTGAACTTGGAACTTCAATCTGATCCAAAAAGTTTCTTCTTACAAATAATTATTTCAAAGTCACCATAGAAATTTCAGAAAGGAGTAGTAGGAAAATGCAGTGTCAGCACTGTCCTCTGAGGTCTAGGAATAAACTTTTTATACCACTGTCCCCTTCGGCAGTGCTGAATCTGAGAATAGGCAGGAGTTGTAAATTACCCAGCATATTCACTAGTCCAGCTGAGAGGCACCACCTGTTAAGACAGAATATATATAGTATGAAGTGATGATTGCCAGGAAGCATGCTTAGAAGCAGAGAAGCTATTTACTATTCCTTCAGCACTTTTTAAGGAGCATCAGGAAGAAAAATAAAGAAGTGGCATCTAAGTCAGGGATTGTTGGTGGCATGTGCCATCATCAGGCTGTGCACGTGTTACACATTCCTAATGGTGTTTTCAAGGTATGTGAGATACTTGAGAAAGTTGGATTTTTTTTTTGGGGGGGGTCTCCTGTGTCCCATTTCATCATTCTTTCCACTAGACTAAACTGGATCTATCGACAACTACTTTAATAGATCCATGGCAAAGGTGGTGCATGACTTAAATATTGAACAGGCAATGAATCAATCCACTCTGGATTTTAATTTAGCACATGCAGAAAACATTGAAGGCACACATTCCCTAAATATATTCAGCACCATGGGTAGCTCCTTCCAAGTTTACCCCAACCCAGAATATATTCGGTATCTCCACAATATCAAAGTTCCCAGATCTCACTGAGTCATGGACCTAAGTAACTCAGACCTACTATACACCACAACCTGGTATGAATTATCACAATTTGATGGCATATCAACAGTTGGACATAGGGATACCCATTTCTAACTTTATATATAGTTTTCCCTTGCTAAGCCCAGGTATGGGGCTTCTTTAGAAGATAACTATGCTTCCAAGTGGCTTTTGGGAGTGCTATTCCCCTCTAAAAACGGTATTGATCCCTGGCATGCATGTTTTAGAACACAGATGTGTTCATTTTAAAAAAAAACTGAAGCACTATCACTGATCAGATGTGACATCTGGTGGTAGCATAGGCTCCAAATTCTGAAAATACAGCTAGACATCCACCTGTGACCCAAGTGGACAGTTCTCATCATCATATTCCCATTGTATTTATTCTAATAGTTCTTAAGAGCTGGGTGGAGAGCTCAGTGGTTTAAGCATCCAGCTATGGAGCCAATGGTTGCCCATTTAATTCTGCACTGTGCCTCCTAGAGGAACAGCCAGCCTGTATAACCATGTTGTAAGCTGCACAGTTCAAAGATGCCCTCAGAAGAAGTGAACAATAAACTACTTCTGTATACTCTCTACCTGAAAAGCCCTGAAAAGGGTTTTGATAGATAGAACTGACTTGATGATGTACAATTATTATATCTTTAAGTGTTAGTAATACAATTTACAATGTATTTGTGTTCCTCACAGGACTTCAAAACTACATTACTGAACTACCTTTGATATTAGAGAAGTAGGTTGCTCAAATTGTGAAGGCTGTTGAACCTTGATTTAAGTACACTTCCCCCAATGCTATCTAAAAACATACAGCTCATATAATTTTGCTTTCCATGATAGTACCATGAATTAATCATTGATCCAATCAAGCATATCATTTTTAATTTATTATTTATTTATCAGTGTTATAAAATCATAGATACAATGATTTCAAAGCAGTGTGAAATAATAACAATGCATACAGTATGTATCACTTAAAATGCAGTGTTTATATTTTCACAAAAAGACCACTGCAAAAAAGTCATTCAGGAGACAGATATTGAATTTTGTGCACTCCCAGAGGCATTTGGCAGGGCCACAGTGAGATACAGAAAACTGGACTAGATGGGCCTTTGGCCTGATCTTTTTATGTTCTTGTGTTCAATTGGACATTATATTCAAGCACTTCTCCTGACCTAGGGAGATTAGCTTAGGCTTTAAGCTTAGCAGTACATTTGTGATTTAAATATTGGGTTCTACTTTTTGGGAGATGACTCCTAAAAAATATTGGGAAACGTCTAAAGAGAAACTGCCAGGTGGTTGTCCAAATTTCTTTTCAATGCCTCCAGTGTTGGACCACTCACCACCTCTTGAGGTAATTTCAGTCTGGCTTCAGGCATGATGGCATCTGGTCTGGATGCCTTTAAAGGAGGACTGGAGGAAAATTCCATCTCAGGTTACAAACCATGATGGAGATGTGTAATCTCCAGACTTAAAACTGGGGTACTTCAAGAAGAAGATGCAGGGGAGTGGTATCAGGAGACAGATATCTAGTCTCATGCGCTCCCAGAGGCATTTGGCGGGGCCACTGTGAGATACAGGAAGCTGGACTAGATGGGCCTTTGGCCTGATCCAGCATGGCTCTTCTTATGTTCTTATGCTCTTATGGTTATGGGACAGAGACAACTTTTGGGCACCTTGCTGGATGACCTATGCCAGGAAGTAGACAGGGTGAGTGTGTCCCTGTTGGTTCTGTTGGACCTTTTAATGGCTTTCAATATCATTGACCATGGTATGTTTTAATATAATATTTGTTTAATTCTTTTTAAAATATTTGTATATTTCTTGTTTTAAAATTTTAAATACTGTTTTATAATGTAAGACACCTTGAGTCCTTTCAGAGAGAAAAGTGTGAGAGAAATGTTTTATATATATGCTTGTTTGTCTATTACTGAACCATATGAAAACTGCCAGATGGATTTTCACCAAATTTGGAGGGTATCTAATACCCCTATTTCTTTTTTTATGCCAACAGAATTGTGTGTCATAGTATTTTAAAGGTTCAATGGTCTGAGTTGAGGAATTTATATGCTTTCAGTTATAGCATCATTTTATGAAAGTTGGGATATTGGGATCCCAAATGTGCATTAATCAAAAGTCATTATGGATGGGGAACTCTGGGAGTTTTGTTAATTGGATCAGCTGAGTGAGTACCAAAATGGAGGGAGGGAGGGAGGGAGGGGGGAGAGAGAGAAATAAATGGATACACAGAGAAGAGAGTACAACAAGGTGACAATGCAATTCATCAGATCACAAGCCAGGTTCATTAGCTAGTGCATATGGTTGAAATCCTACTGATTAACATAGTACTGGAGTATAGAAGTAGAGTATGCCTAATGAATCAGAAGGGATTTGTTAACTCAACTCAACTTGTAAGAATGTGACCAGAAATGTAAACAAACAAGCAGCGGTAAAATGAGAGCCTGAATGAAATGAACATGACTGATTTACCCTATTGTCGTATACAAAAGCATGAACTGTGGAACCCTTCAGGAGTGAAGGCAATGCTTTACACCTGATACTTGTCTCATGTGGCAAAAATACAATTTCTATTTGGAAGAGGCTTACTGCTAATGGAAGGCCAGCTTTGAGTTCAGCCTGTTTTCCAAATTAATTGCACTGCACTTAAAAGTCCACATACAGACCAGGAAGAGAATTTGGAAAAGTGACTTGTTGGAATAGCATTTGCAAAAAGAAAGAAGACCCAGCAGTATTTTAGATGAACCCCAACAGACAACTAAACATTATACAAGAGAACTAAAAACAACATGACTGTCAACGAATATGGTCTTATTATTCTTTGGTTATTTTGCCAGCAACTGTTACTGAATGTTATCTATTTTATTGTTCTAAATGAATTATTTTCACAGTAATTTCCATATTCTCCACCTAGAAGGGATTTGCTATGCATTGAACTCCAAGTAAAACTGATTTAGAAATTGTCTTAATATTGTGGTTGCAACTGGGAGGTTTCTTTAACTTTTGAGACAAAATTAGCATAGTATGAATACAACTGAAGAAATTATTATTTTAGGAAGAGGAAATTAGAAGGGCTTTACTATTATTCATAGAGATGGGGACAAAATGAACTTTTGGTTCATTTTGTTATTCGTTATTCATTTCGTTACATAACGAAACAAATAACGAACTGCCCCGTCTAAGAGAAAGGAAACAAAATGAAATGAAACTGAAATTTCTGTTTTGTTTCATTTCATTTTTCAGCAGTGTCTCCTACCTGGCACTGCTCCTGGGGTCCTCCATCCTGGCTGCAGGGAGGGTCCAGGAGCCTCCAGGAAAAAAAAGGGGGAGACGACCAGCTGCGCTACAGCTGATAGGCAGCCATATGGTTGGCATTAAAAATACAATAAAAATGTTTTTTAAAAAGATCCAGTGCATGGGCCCTGGTACCGGCCCGTTGTCCAAAAGTAAAAACAAAACAAAAAAGCCCACTGGCCTGCACTACAGCTGGTAGGCAGGCTACATGGTCAGCAGTAAAAAATAAAAATAAAAATAAAAATAAAAATAAAAATAAAAATAAAAATAAAAATAAATAAAATAAAAATAAAAAGGAGCACCCCGGCCCCAGGGGTGGCTGGGTCAGTGCTCTAAAATAAAAAAAATAAAAATTTAAAAATAAAAAGTGCTGACCTGGCCCTAGGGGGGGTGCACAGTTGGCACTTTAAAAACAAACGAAAAATAAAAAATGAAAAAGGAGTGCCGGCCCAGCCTCAGGGGTGGCCGGGTCAGTGCTCTAAAATAAATAAAAAACTAAAAAAGAAATAAAAGAAGCACCTACCCAGCCCCAGGGGCTGCACAGTCAGCACTTAAAGAAAGAAAGAAAATGAGGTACTGGACCCAAGCCAGCACCTCAAAAAGCCCCTGCCACAGGGGCCAGGATCGGCCACCACCGCCGATGCCCGGAAAGGACCCGAACCGGTCCAGATCAGTTCAGGTTTGTATGAACTTTTTTTTTAAAAAAAATGTACAAACCTGAACCTGAACCAAACCAAGGGTGGGCCTGAAACAGATGAACCCAAACCATGGGTTTTCTGTTTCATGCCCACCTCTAATTATTTATATTTATTTATTAGATTTATATACCATGGCCATTTAGCCCAAAGGGTACTCTGGGTGGTTTACAAATTAAAGTATTGACCTTCTAGAAAGTAACATTATAAAGATAACCAGTTACGTATTTGGGAAGACTTCAACTCGGCTGACTGGAGTTCCAAATAATTATATTTGGTATCAGTATAGACACCCAGTTAGGGATGGGAAGAAAACGAAAAACAAAATGTTGTTTCATTGTTTTGTTATGTAATGAAATGAAACAAAATGAAATGAAACGATGAAGCAGCATTTTGTTACAGATGAAATGAAATGGTCATTTTTTTTCGTTTCCTCTGTAAAATGTTACTGCGGGTTTTTTAAAAAACACCAATGGCCCGCAGGCCAGCTGGTCGGTGGGATATAAGAAAAATAAAAAATATAAATAAATAAATAAATGTGCCGACCTGGCCCACAGGCCAGCTGGTTGGCATGAGAAAAAATAAATAAAAAAATATAATTAGAAAACATGCTGACCCAGCCCACTGGCAAGCTGGTTGGCAGGAGATTAAAATAATAAAAATAAAAAATATGTGCCAACCTGGCCCACAGGCCAGCTGGCTGGTGCAAGAAAAAAAGCAAAGGAAAACAAATGAAATACGAAATATTTTTTTTTTTAAAAAAATAAATGCTTCATAATGAAAGAAACAAAATGGGAGGGGGAGAAACAAATAATGAAACAAAACACCATTTTGGTGTTTTGTGCCCATCCCTACTCCCAGTTATCATTTAATAATATGTTCCAGAAGTGAACTAAAAAGTCTCTCTCTCTCTCTCTCTCTCTCTCTCTCTCTCTCTCTCTCTCTGTGTGTGTGTGTGTGTGTGTGTGTGTGCTTCTTCTGTTCCCATTTTGTTCCCATCTTTCCAGTGGAAAATGTAGGCTCAGCTATAGTTTAAAAATGCTATTTCCAGTTGAACTCAATTAATACATTGAATAAGTGACAAACATAATATCAGCTGTGTGTAATACTGCTGTAATTTGTTGTTCAGCAGCAAATTTATTTCTGAAGTGTTTGTATCAGAACATAATCTGATAATCTCTAACATCCTTTTATGTTCTTTAGAACAACAGCATTGCAGTGCCTGCATTTATAATAGTTCATGTAGTTTACTATATAATTTGTAAGTATAATAACATGCAGAATACTTTTCAGCAAAGGGGATGGGGAAGAAGTATCTTGAAATGGAAACTGGCTCATACTGAATAACTTTGGGTTTTTCTGAAATAATCCTCATCTGTTGGTGTTTGAAATCATTTCTTCAGATAGCTGTCTTTCTGCGAGTGCCTATCAAAGGTGTTGACACAGTATCACCCAGTAATCCAGAGGCTTATCATCAAATTCCACACAAAACTCATTTCAGTGATGTGGCAACAGTTTGAAGGTCATAATAATCTCTGAAGGTCAATTTCCTGATGCATGGTTCAGAGCTTTTGCTACACGCAGGGGTGAACTTGGTGTTTTGCTGCAGACTACTTCAATCAGGAGCTAACTTGTGAATAATCAAGAAGTACTTCACAAATACTTCTAAGCTCCACTTTCCTAATCCAAAGGTGTGATAGGGTGCAGCCAACCATGGTAATTCAACTTGGAACAAGTTATTATCAGATAGAAAACACGATGGGAGGCTGAAAGGTGCTGGGCTCTTTAAAGACTTCAAACACTCTCACCAATAGAATATGCAGTCTTCTATTTGTCCCTTTCCCAGAAATGTTTTTCAGTGTCACAGCCGAGCAGTCCGCTCAAAATCCAATAAACAAATTAGGAAAAGCAACACTCAGCAAAACTGTCCTCTTGTATTGTCTCAGTGTCACAGCCAAATGATTTCCTGAGTGGAGAGTTGTTCACACACTCCATGCAAGCACACAAATCATTGCATAATGTAGTCTTTGCTTATGGAGCTTCTCACCCATGTCCAACATCAGGGCTGGGGAACATGTGTGTCTCCCCTCCATGCACACACCAATACTGTTGGACTACATTTCCCATTATACCTAACTAGCCTTGCTAGTAGTGAGGGGTATACATCAACCTGCAGGGGGCTATAGGTTCTGTCTCCACAATACATACACATGTGCCTTGGTGTATATGGACATAAATAGGTTACCCATGTCTTGTCAATCTGTTTGCAATGCTATCAGTGTAAAGTAAGAGAATTCCTAAATTATTTGTTTGGGCAAATTATGTGCATCACCCAGTGTAGAATTAGAGTATCTCAAATATCTAATCCCTGATTCAGCAGCAGTTTGATTTGAATTTTGCTAAATATCTTAGTTTTCACTCTAAAATAAATGTTGGATTCAAAATCCATAGAATGCATTGAGGAGAATTATGGAATTATACAGGAGACAGAGGGATCTGCGAAAATAACTTTTCTCCTTCTGTCAGCAAAAGCATCCACTGAATAAAAAATGCAAGAATTGTCTTTGCCTCCCCCCAAAACCGCAGAAATAAAGAGGTGAGACAACTTGAGTTTTTGGGATAAATTGGGCCACAATTTTATTTACAACATATTTAGTTTGAGTCAACTAACATTTCTATAACCTGTTAAGGGGACGTGAAATGTAGTGCAAGCAGGTGAATTCCAGGAATAAACCCTTACCAACCAATATGTATTCAGAGAGATTCACCCCTGGAAAGATGCTGCCCACCTGTTCAGCATCATGCCAACTTGGGTGAATCTGCCAGCCCATCACAGACCTCAAGTCAGCCTAATATTAACTTACTGGCTTTGTTTAACTCCTAAAATTACCAATGATGTTTAACTTTATTCAAAGGCTGTGTAGCACCTTAAGGGTGACTTACCTGGGCCTATTTGAATACCATGTCTTCTTGCAGTACCTGCCACACTGAGAGGCTGAGAGCCTCCTACCTCACACGGCCGAGTAGCTCGGCCCTCTGGCCCCCTTGCAGGTCACCAAGGAAAATCTCTAGGCCCTGGTTGGACAGGTGGACACCATCCTTTATGTATAGTTGGGGGCACTGCACCATAATGCCAATGTGGACTATCACTAACCCTCCCCCATTCCGAATAAATCTGGCTATCTCCCTGCTCACACCCCTACGGGCCCTGTCCACCTGTCTGGGATCATGGGCTGATCTCCACTCTAAACATGGGATCAACGCGGACCAAGCTAAATGTACACTAGGGAATTATGTTTGAAATTCACTCAAGTCTCGCATGATCTTGAAGATAAGGGTCTTATCCAGTGTTGCTGGTAAATTATTACCACCCAGGTGGATGAGCAAGATGTCTGGAGGCCCTTCTGGCGACTCCTGGCATGCCCAAGATGTGGAATTCATCCCAGCACATACCTCTCTGTCTCCACCATTCAATAGTGGCACACACGCCTAGGCCAAGATCTTGGTCCAAATGAGAACTTGCAGCATACTTGGCTACCCAGAAGACAAAACTGTGGCAAACACTACCACTCTGGTCATTGTCTTTGATGTTCCACCTGGAATGAGAGAAATGTTAAAACAGACAGGCAACAGCCTAAGACTCTGGCAACTGCCAGACATACACTCTGAACCAGGAGGCCCTGCTGAAGGTGCCATCCCTCAAACAGATAAGGGGTGGCATGTCAAAGCAGGGACTTCTCGGTGGTTGCTCCCCAACTCTGGAATGCCCTCCCTATGGAGATCCGCCTGGTGCCAACACTTTTGGCTTTTCAGCACCAGGCAAAGACTTTCCTGTTTGGCCAGCATTTTAATTAGATTATTTGGTTGGACACATGAGCAGCAAGGTTTTATAATCTATAATCTGTACTGTATGTTGTTTTAACTGTATTTTATTTTATAGTTTTAATAATTTTATTGTTTTATAGTTTTTAATACTTGTATGCCGCCCAGAGCTCTTGGTAGTGGGGCAGCTAAAATATTGTAAACAAACAAACAAACAAGCAAACAAACAAACAAACAAACAAACAAACAAACAAACAAACAAACAAACAAACAAACAAACAAACAAACAAACAAACAAACAAACAAACAAACAAACAAACAAACAAACTAACTAACTAACTAACTAACTAACTAACTAACTAACTAACTAACTAACTAACTAACTAACTAACTAACTAACTAACTCTGGGATCTCCACCTCCTGATTGGATGCCCAATGAATGATAGCCCTTAGCCGCTGCCATGGAGGTAGGCCTGATCCAGATGGAGTGTGACCCAAATTGCCAAGCCTGTATGCCTGCTTTTGTTAATGCGGCTGATGTTACCTTCCAGAACTGGTACTGGGTCAGTGGTGCCCCATCCTTATGCTGGAAAAGGCAACCTTGTGAATCACCTCTCAGCTCCAAATATTCTTGAAGTACTCAGAATGGGACTGAATGTCATATTTTCCTAACTCGGCCCTGACCCCACATCTTTTAATCATGGTTATGGCTGCATCAAAAATGCATACCAAACCAAACACCACTTGTGAGGGATTCGATCATTCACTGAGTCACCTTCAGGGTAGGATATATTATGGGTAAGCTGATATTCGCCAGGTGTTTTCTTGGGGACAATGCCTAGCAGGGACACTCAGAACTGGGGAGTGGGAGGGGATGAAAAAGGTCCCAAACTCACCACTCTAAGGCATCCTTGTTAATCTTTTCCCTGACCAGGTCCTTAAAACCCATGACAGACTTTAGATTCTTTGGCAACATGGCCTCCCATGCTCCCAAAGCTGGAATACGGAAACCCCACAAGAACCCCCATAACAAGTATTGTGCAGCTGCCTTATTAGGGTTGAACCATCTGGCCTGCCACTGGGTGGGCATTGCTTGGTTGCCCCACTTTTGGGGCCAAATGACTGCTGTCGAAGCATTCTGCAGCCAATGGGTGGGAAGGGGACATGACGCACATCCATAATGGCCCATAGGGTTCATCCTATTGCAGGCTCAGGCAGCATGCCACATGCATGCAGAATCCCTCATCATATTGGAGCCAGGTGGACCTGGCAAAATCCAAATGGGCCCAGTGGATGATGTCCATATACTTGAGGAGTCTGAAGCCTCTCTCTGGGTGAGCCCTGACAATGGTTTCTGCATAAATTAGGAATGCTGACAACCAGCCAATTGGTCCAGCATCTCTCCAGCTTGCACCTCTTAATCTTCTCATTTTCTTTCTCATACAGCCATTTAAAGGTTTCATCCTCAGTTTCCCTATTCAGCAACTCGAATATGTCAATGAATATGCCAATGAAATGACCACTAAGGATTTTGTCCACCATCATCTGGGACAAATGATTACCCAAGGGGAGTGCTTCATCATCCTTGGTTAACTCAAGTGGGGAGGAGGTAGTTAGGTCTACCACCGGGACAGTTTGCACAGCCATATCCTGGGTATGGGATGGGACTTCTATTTGGGAGCATAACTCAACTAGGGATGGCCCTCCAGTTGCCAAGGTGGTAAGATTAACAGACATGCCTGGGTTTACAGCCATAGCTGGCACTGGGCCATGGGCAGGGGTGAAAGGTGTAGGGGGCCGATGGATAGAGCCCTATGGCCATGTCCCTAAGTGGTGTGCTGTAAGTATGTAGTAAAATAAATTCACCAGCCACCAATGGCCCCACCTCCATGCTTGCACTGGTCATGGGGGCCATTTCCTTGGGCTGACAGATCTAGGACCTTCTCCATGGTGGTCCTTGCCCCATGCCTCCTGGTGTTAGGCTCCTGGTAAACCTGTGACCCTGGGATGCGAGAGATGATGGGTCCTGACAGATGTAACCCTGGCTGCTGCTGGGCCACAGATGGTGTAGACCTGGCTTGAGCTGTCTCTGCAATCTGGCCCCCCAGGAAAGCAATACAGGACAACATTAGTTCCCCCATTCTAAACAGTTCAGCCATCTTCTGAACCTTGGTACTCATTGATGGTCTACCCCCAGGGCCAGTATTAGTCAGCCTGTGTGCCTGTGTGTGCTCCTGCTCCAAATGGCTGAGCTTGTCCCAAATGGCTGCGCAGTCTGGAAGGTCTTCCTCAGAGGAGGATGAAGATAATTCTGGGGGAGCAGGGAAGGATGGCTGTCCTCTTAGCAGGGGCCTTCTTCTTCACCTTACCACTGCTTTTCTTGGGTGCCATGTTAACCCCTTGATCCTCTGGAAATAGCCAGGGCTCAAACGTGTCAATGGAAATAGCCAGGGCTCCCAAGGAAAGCCTCCCCTAGCTCCTTGGGTTATGCAGGCACCAAGGACTAGAATGTTCAGGCTGATGGGTTCAGTCAGGGCTGCAGGATATTCACTTAGATGATAGCCTGCTTCGAGGAGGCCGAAGTGGGCAATCTAAACCACTGAGCTATCCAGCCAGCGGCCTGGTTAATTAATTGAAGACCTCACACAAATTCAGGTGTCCCTCCAAAGTCCCTTGTACATAAAAGGTTTCCCTCCTTCATCCTAGAAATTCCCAACTCCACAGCAGGATGGAGCCAGCTGCTGGCTATATGTGTGTGCAGCCACCAATGTATGCAAGGCGTGCCCTTAGGGGCTCAAGTGAATGCAGTGTCAGAAAGAAATTTGCCCACATGAGAGGGAAGGCGGCTGCAGCAGGTCAGTAGGGTTGAGCTATCCCAGTCCCTACCTAACTGCTCCCCCCGCTTCCAATGCCTCCAGGCAGCTAGCTACTCTTGGAGTGCACTGAGGCCCCCTTCCTAATCACCCCCCTAACTATCTAAACTTCCACTCCCCAGCCCAACCTGAAGACAGACCATACGACCCAGTTATTGCACAGTCCACACTTCTTATCATCTCATCTCTCCCTTACTCATCCTGCTCTCAGTACCTCGTCTCTTTAAAGAGTACAGCTGGTTGCAGTGCACTGCCAAGGCTCATGCTGCTGCCGGTCTCGCACAAAGAGGCTGAGGGAGGGAGGGAGCCAGCTTATTTTGGCTCCCAGTGGTGTGTCAGTTCTATTGTAGCCTTTCTAGGAAAAGTCTAGGCTGTTCTCCCCTTCGCATCTTTTGGAATATCATTTTTATCTTCATACGCTAAGAAGTAGAAGGAGAATTTCACAGAAGGGAAGTCAAACTTCTGGAGTAGGGTCATTCCAAAAACTCGAGTATAAAAATCCAACAACTTTTTAGGATCCTTTATTCTTAACATTTTCTGTTGCATCAAAAAGTCCTTGGTGCTAGGATCGGGATCAGAGCAGGCACTTCGGGCTTCGTCAGTAAGGCCTCAGAGCTCGGGTTGCTCAGACATGTTTGCGTCCCTCCTGAACCGCACATCTCCACCCAGACACGGAAGTCAAAAAGGAAACTTTTGGAAATGGATATTCTACAAATGTGTTTATGCCCTAATTTTAATGTTTGTTTGTTTGTTTATCTTATTTATTTATTTATTTATTTATTTATTTATTTTTATACCTTATATGCTGCCCACTACCCAAAGGTCTCTGGACGGCTTCCAATCAAAGAATTAAAACAGTTAAAAACACCAAACAACAATAAATAATTAAAGCAATAATAAAAACCTTATACTACAATCATCACACTAAAATTGCCATCAGAAGACCCACAATCTAAATTGTATCAATTAAAAAACTTCTAGAACAGGAAGGTTTTTACCTGGCGCCCTAATGTCATCAGTGTTGGCACCAGGCGGATCTCACTTGGGAGGGCATTCCATAGCTTGGGGGCAGCTGCCGAGAAGGCCCTATGTCTGCAAGCTGTCTTTCTACCAATAAGATTAAAGTAATCTCACAATGTTAAAAACTAGAATGGAAAACAAAATAAATTATACATTAGAACAATTAATCAATTCTAGTACTTGAAATACAATGCATGATGAAAAAGTGTTGCTTTAATAAAACAACTGAACAAACTTATCTATGGAATGGATAAAGTAATAACAATGATCAGTCTTCAGTAGATATGGCAGATATTGTTGCAGAATACCTAACTCAAAACCTCAGATTTTGCTATTGAGATGTTGTAACTGCAATGTTTTGTGGCTTCTTGAAAGACATGCAGGATGTTATTATGAGCAAGTCAAATCTTTTTTAAGTTGTACATTAATTTACATTTTGAACTGATCTTACTCCCCAAGCATTAAAAGGTTGTAGAGTAGCTCATGTACAAGATCACCCTTCAAAAATGTAACCTTCCATTCCTTTTAATGCTTTAAAAACAATTTTAAATAACAAAGCTGTTCAAAGTAATTCATCTTCAAACATGTCAAGATTCTTTAAAGTGAAACCACTTTAGTAATAGTCATTTTCAATTACAAATTAGCTTTGATTTGTTGCCCTTCCTGTCATTGGCATTTGACTGGAATGAATAACAGTGGCCTATAAATTACAACATTCTCAGTTAACTTTGCAATCCATTACAGCTATTCCTTAAACAGAAATGGACTTTCAATTTAACTCTTAGATTTACAGTCAACATCATGAACAAAGGCCTCTCTCAATGCCAACAGTTTTGCCTCATCCAGGAATGTTTTCTTTTGAGGGGGTGGTGAGTGATGAAAGATTGGAACTGAATGCATATTCCTGGCACAATAATTTTTTTCAAAGCATTTCTATGAAGTACTGTACTCAGAAGGAAAGCAACCATGAGCATCCATGTATGCTACACCAGCCAGAATCCAGTTTGTCAGCACATAATGTCACCCCAGTCAGGGCCAGCACGTCTATTAAGGCGAACTAGGCAGTTGCCTAGGGTGCCAAAATGGACAGGGGGCACTGCCCAGCCTGCTGACCCCCCACCCCCTGCCATCGCTGTCCCCCCTACCCATCGCCCGTCACCCCCTGCCGCCCAACCCCCCAGCCGCCACCCCCCCCGCCACTGCCA